>JAKSZP010001692.1:0-90934 GCA_022478985.1 Massospora cicadina | reverse complement strand
ACTGGAGATTCGTAGTTCTTAGTGGTTGATTAATGGGCCCCCTGTAGTGAGCACAACTGTTATAAGATTGGATGGTATCATTAGGATCTGCCATATTGTTCGTACAGGTCAAATACACTGAACAACAGACAGACAATGTGGGGATAGTTGGTCATTCAGACACGCTTGAAAATATACTAAAAATTAGGATCAATCGCCCCAATGACTCTTTTATTTATCTTAATAAATACAGCGACCTTTTGCTGTTCCGCTCTCTCTACTATTAACAACTTAATTCTCTCAATCGCCCATCTCACCTATATATAGCAGCTTCAGACAATACCACTCTCATAGCTTGGGCTATTCTATTCCGCCGATTCTCCTAGATTTTGGCTTGCTATTTTCTAGCTCTCTATCGCCCTAATTTTAAGAGATTTTATTCATATTCATCAAATGTCAGCATCGCCTTATTGACTTATCACCTTATTTAGAGGCGATCCAATAATAACCTGTTATACCTCAATTTCCTCATCTCGAGGCACTTGAATAATTGTAACTGATAACATGTTTTCTGGATTCAAATCCGCCCTAGCTGTCCCAAGATTATCATCCAGTCAAATTGGAATTATGACACCCTCCATCTTCAGGATAAAATAATCTCCATGCATAATGATTCCCACAGCGGTGGGTTACCCAGGGAACATGAAGTTCCTCAATTTTATCTAATGGACTTTCAACTGCAAGATTTCTCAAGGATTGCCAGTTTGGATTGCCAATTACATGATGTGCTCATGCGCCAAGTCTGATAGTTTAAAGAAGTAATGGTTACTTTCATCCTCTGCAGCTCTCACAGGTCCGTGGACCTCAGTAATCATTAAATTCATTGTTGATATCCACAGTCTAATGGATTCACAGTGATTATAATGGTCATAGACTTTTAAAAAAATTTTCATTTTATATACATTGTACGTTGGTCATTACCTCTGAGGAGATGGCCCAGCTCTTCGTTTGCCACGTTTCTCTATGTTTGGTTTACCCCAGAAGGTGGTAAGTGACTGGAGGCCTCAGTTTACTGCCCACTTTTTGGATGCGTTATTGGGCCATTTTAAGGTTAAACTATGCCATTCCACAGCATACCACTCTCAGTTGGTGTCAGGCAAACAGCAAGTAAGATTAAATTGGCCTGCCAGCCAAGATGCCAGAGCACCCAAATGGCAAACCAGAATGCCCAAGGCACTGCTGATGATATGACAAATATGGAATTGGAAAGGAGTTCCACCAATCTCTGCAAGTGAGCCAAAATTTTGTACAGGCACAAAATAAAATACCAGATGAGCATGGCCATTAACACCGAGGGGTATGAGAGCATTGGCAGAAAAGGCAGCTTAATTCTCAAAATATAAAAACTAATTTTTGGGGAGGGTTTTTAATGGAAAATTTAAGGAAGAAAAATCGACCAACAATTTTCTCAGTGCGATGTGACTGATTAAAGAGTAGTTGATATAGAGGGGAAACAAGCCAGGATCAGGTCCCGCAAGTTTGACCTAACCGGCGAATTGTTTGGGAATGGGGAACAGATAATTTACTGGGAACTGACATCAAAGAATTCAGTGGCAGGCTGAGTCACTGTTGGTTCAACCTTAAATGTCCAAACCAAGGCTTGACTGCGTTTTTGATGGTTGGTGTGATGGCATTTAGCCTGATGAGCAGCTGGAATCCCCAAAGCCACCACACATAGGGGTGGACCCATTTGGTTGGGAACAGATTCAGGATGTCCAACCCGCCCATGCTCAGTTGCTGGGCCATTTGTTCAGTCAGTGGCATTGTATCAGGCGCAAATCCTGATTTGTCAGCAGGAAGCTTCAAAACCTCATTGATGGTGTCTGATGCTGTTACCTTCCCATTGAGGGTGATCCCTGACAAATTTGGGAGGGGGAGATTTTTTCAATCATCGTGTTAACTGAATTGCAACAATTGGGCATTCTGGCTGATAGATCAGTCTTCATACCTTTTTGACCATTTGAAATCTGAGCATCAGGCTGATTGCCGCTCGAATTAGTTAAGATCAATTTCATTTTGATGATCTCGGCGTAGATTTTACTGATTCCTCATAGCAGTTCTGCTGAGGAGAGTGTGGGTACTGGAAGCAGGATCTGAAGTGGGAGGGCTTTTACCCAGCGCTCATCTACCACATGAGCGAGATTGCCCTGAGTAATGAGAGGGACAGCCATCCTCTTTGGTGCCTTCTTGCTCAGGAACTAGAAAATGGCCCGATTGACGCCCAGAGGATGTTCCTCAGGACTTACAGTTGGATGGCCAAACTGAGATGGTAATCAGATCTTCAAGCAGTACCTCCAGCCCTATGTCTTTGTTATGCAGGATACCTGTGCTTCTTAACTTCACTTAATGCAGTTTTCGTACAACAATGCCACCCATTCATCAACTGAAGTTTTCCCATATGAAGCCACCCTTGGGTACATCCCTCATTCCTTTCAGTTCCCTTTCTTTTCCCAGAGATATCTGCAACTAAAGAACATCTGCAGCAGGTCTGGGATACTCAATCCTTGGTTCAGAACATCTGACAAATGCAATAAGTTTAACAAGTGGTTTGTGGATTGTAAACAACTCCCCACACATTAGATAAGTTGGGTTCATTGATCATGTTTGATATGTGCTACCTGCATATGAAGTTCCCTCAAGGGAGTTTATAAGCAAGCACTTGTGCCCTCATGTAGTCAGGGAGGATTTTGGCAACAGAGCCTTTTAGTTGGGTTTTCACTCATTGTAAAAAGCACCCCATCTTCCACAATTCCTAGTTGTTGTCATTTAAAGGCACACAGCCCCCTAATCATAAATTTGTTGTGATTGAAGATTCAGTGGAGGCGGAGGTGGAGGCCATTCTGGAATCACGCTGATCACGGTTCTAAATTTAGTATTTGTTTGTTTGGAAGTGTTTTAATCTTATGAGAAGAGCTGGGTTAGTGACCACAATTGTGCAATTTGCCATGAGGTGGTAGAGGCTTTTTGCATCGCACACCTGAATGCTCCCTGCTATCAGGAAAACAGCAAGTAAGAATTAGACTGGCCTGCCAGCCTTGGTGCCAGATCACCTGAATGGCAAACCAGAATGCCAAAGGCACTGCTACTGGTACAATGGATATTGAACTGGAAAGAAGATTCACCAATAACTGCTGGTGAGCCAGAATATTGTACAGGCGCATAATAAAATACCAGACGAGCACGGCTGTTAACCCCAAGGGGTGTGTGAGTATCAGCGGAAAAGGCGGTTTATTTTTCAACATAAAAACCAAATTTTGGGAAAGGTTTTTAATGGAAAATTTTAAGGAAGAAAAATTTACTAAAAATTTTCTCAGTGCGAAGCAACTAATTAAATAGTGGCCAATTAGGGAGGAAACACGCCAGGATTGGGTCCCTCAAGTTCAACCTAACCAGCGAATTGTTTGGGAATGGTAACAGATAAGTTCACTGGGAACTGACATCGAAGGATTTGGCGGCAGGCTGAGTCACTGTCAGTTAGTCCTTGAATGCCCAAGATGAGACTTGACTACATTTACAATGGCTGGCATGACAGCGTTTAGCCCAACAAGCAGCGGGAATTTCCCAAGGCCACCCCACATAGGGGCGGTTTAATTGGTTGGGAATGGGTTTGGGATGCCCAACCCACCCTGCCCGGTTGCAGGGCCATTTGTTTGGTTAAAAGCATTGCATCAGCTGTAATGCCTGATTGGCCAGAAGGGAGCTTTGTACTGTCATCGATGGTATCTGATGGTGCTACCTGCATGTTGGGGATCATCCCAACGATTTTGAGTGGGGTTAATTTGTTGATCAAGGTGTTGACCAAATTGAAACTGTCAGCGATTCTGGCCAATAAATCAATTTTCATACCTTTTTGACCATTTGAAATCTGAGCATCGGGCTGATTGCCACTCAAATTAGATATGATCAATTTCAATTTGATGATGTTTCAGCGCAGATTTCAATGATTCCTCATAGCAGTTCTGCCAAGGATAGTGTGGGTATTGGAAGCAGGATCCAAAGTGGGAGGGCTGTTACCCAGCGTTTGTCTACCACATGGGCAAGATCGCCCTGGGTGATGAGAGGTACCGCCACCCTCTTCAGAGCCTTTTTGCTTGGAAATGGGAAGAAGGCCCAGTCGACACACAGGGGACGTTCCCCTGGACTTACATTACCCTTTCCTTTTTCCAAAGGAAGTGCGCCGCAACTGGGAAACTGCACAAGGGCCAGATTTTTGTGCGCCTTTGAGAGCTTGATCACCATTACCATTGCGACCTTTTGGGGGGGGCGGGGGGCATTAAGGTGGGATTTGTGAAATGCCTTGACCAGCTCTATGCAGTTAGCACAATTGTGAGTCTTAACCCAACTGTTCTCATAGGCCGAATACCCTTTCCAGGCCACAAGATACTGGACTGACCACGAGGATTTGCAGAATGCTAAGATGTTTTCCACCTCAGCTTCTTCTGCATCCTCGATCACAATAGGTTCAGGTTCAGTGGGGATGATCCCCCTGAACGGGGACAACAGGGACACATGGAAAAAGGGATGCTGTTTTCAATGAGCGGCAGTTTCAACTGAAAAGCACCATTGCCAAAGTCTTCCTCCACCAGGTGGGGACCCAAAAGTTTGCAAGCAAACTTTTGGGAAGGTACCAGCATCCGCAGGTGGTGAGTGTCCAACATGACGTGAGAACCCACCATGATATCATGACCAGGAAGCTGTTTGCGATCTGCAAATTGTTTATAATCATTGATAGCTTTTGTGAGGTGCTCCCATACTAAGGACTGGGTTGACCAGATATGCTCAATGTGATCTGTGGCAGCAGGAACATCTGGATGTATACAAAAGCTGAATGAAAAAGAGGGGTTATAACCTAGCATTGCTTCATAAAAAGAAAACCCCATAGAGGCATTAGTACCATTGTTATAAGCAAAATGGGCGAGAGGGAGGTCATTGGCCCAAGTATCCTTGGTTAAGGTGTAACAGCGCAAATACTGTTCCAAAATTTGGTTAACCAGCTCAGTTTGTCCATCAGACTGGGGGTGGTAAGCGGTGGAATGACAGGGGGTGATTTTTAGGATGGATAAAAAGCTCATTCCAAAATTGCGCTGTAAATTGGGCTCATGGTCACTAATGATCTCCTGTGGGAGGCCAAACATCGAGAACACATGGCATACAAAGAGCTGGGTGGTATCTTCAGACGTGATCACAGAAGTACATGGATTAAAAAAAATTTGGTGAAGTAATAAACCACCACCATTACTGCTGTAAACCCCTTGGAACAGGGGAGTTTGACAATAAAATCCACAGACACCGATGTCCATGGACCCTCCGCCTGTTGTAATGGATGTAGGAGTCCCTTCCTTCCCAAGCAGTCCAATTTTGCCTGAGCACAGGTAACACAATTGGCAATCCAACCCAGAACTTCCTTAGTTAAGCCTGCCCAGTTATAGGTTCGCTTTATCAATTTGATGCATTTTTTGTTGCTCTGATGGCCAATCGTGGGAGGGTCATGATGTGCATGAAATACCTCAGCTCAGAAAAGAGAGGGGACCCAGATTCGCGACCTAAAATAGATGAGTCCCTCTACCAAAGAGTATAGAGAGTGTTTATGATCTTGGAGGGTCAATTGCTCAAATAACTCCACCCCTTTAGGGTAGGTCATTTGACCAGCTAAGACCTGAGCCACAAGTGGGGCATCAGGGGCAAGGGCAGCAGAAGAAACGATGGGGGGAAAAGCGTCAGAGTTTGGGCAATGGGAATAACAGAAATGAAATCCAGTTCTTCTGAATCCATGGGACAGTGGGTGGGGTTTCAGCTGAGGAAACCAGGAAGTACATTAAGCGCACCTTTTATGAATTCATATTTGAAATTGAAACTGAACAAGTCTTGATAGGTTCATGCTTGCCTGTGTGCCAATTTCTGGGGTTTACAAAAATACAAGAGAGCCTGGTGATCCATGCGGACCGTTAACTCATGTTGAGCACCCTGTAGCAGGTACCTCCAATGAGTTAGTGCCCATGCTATGGCTGCCAACTCCTTGTCATAGATGGCCCAAGACTGCTCTGTAGAGGTAAACTTTTGGGAAAAATAGGCGATTGGATGTTCCAAGCCATCATACTCTTCGAGCAACACTGCTCCCACTGCTACCAAGGAGGCATCACACACAACAATATATGGCTTGGCGGGATCTACATGTTTCAAAATGGGAGGGGATAAAAACACCTCATTGATTAATTTGAACGCTTGCTGGCATTCAGGAGTCCAGCGAAATGGTACATTCTTTCCTGTAAGGGGATGGAGCGGGGCAGCAAGCTGGGAAAGTGCTAGGGAAAATTTTTTTAAAAAAATAATGGTTCCCAATAAACTCCATAATTGTTTCTAGGTTGTCAGGATTGGCCATTCTTGGATAGCGTCCAACTTATTGGGAGGAATTGCATAGCCATCTTTAAGGACAAGGTTCCCAAGAAAGGTAACTTCCTCCTTATAAAACTCACATTTGGAAGGCTTAACAAACAAGCCCGCCTTATGCAAAGTGGTCATGACTGTTTCCAAGTCAATAGCGTGTTGTTCAGGAGTCAGGGAGTAAACCAGAATGTCATTGATATATGCAACAGCGCATGTAAACTGGAGGTCACCCAGTAAATTGTCAATCATATGTTGAAATGTAGCGAAAGCATTCTTCAACCCAAAAGGCATTATGCGGAATTAAAAAATGCCTCGCTTTGTCTGGATCGCTGTTAACCATTCTTGCCCTTTCATTAACCAAATCTTATTAAAAGAGTTGACGAAATCCAGCTTGGAGAACATACAAGATTTGATGATTTCTTGGCTTATCATCTGCTATAAAGGCAGGAGGTAGGGATCAGAAACCGTGACTTTATTTAAGTGCCCATAGTCCATGTAGGGACGGAGGGAACCTTTGGTTTTTTTAGTGAAGACGATGGGAGACGCGACTGGCAATGTCTCCTTAAACAAACACCCTTTTTTCAACATATCCTCCAACCAAGTGTTGAGCACAGCCTCCTCCTCTGCCGTGTGGGGGTACAATGGACAGTCGATATTCACCAGCTCCACCGTCATACAGAATCCACAGTCAAATATAGTGTGATGAGGCAGATTATCTGCCTTTTCAGAATCGAAAATGCTTTGATAGAACATTAAACTTTCTGGTTAATTGGACAGTATGCCCGCAGGAGAAACAAGGGAAGTGATAGAACTACAACCTTGAGCTTTCACAAGAGTGTCAATCAGGGGAAATACCCTCCAGTTGATCATTAATGAATGACAACATGTTAGACTCCAGGTGGATCTTGACATGTTGCCAGCGCCACCATCCCACTCCTAAGATCACCGGAAACACCAAGGTTGGCATTGTGGAAAAACGATCACAGAAGATGAACTTGTGTATTGAGAATGTGACTGGTTGGCAAACCCAGTATGAGGTTTAGGAGGCTGACGATGCAACCATCACTGAAGGACCTGCATCCAGGTCAAGCTCCATTTGCTGGGCCAGTTCAACACTCATAAAATTGGCCGTGGCTCCAATGTCCACCAGGGCCTCAAAGGAGACGTGATGGGACCCAAAACTAATTTTAATGGGTAATAGAAGTAAGTGGAGTTCTCTTTATTGGTAGTTGTGGATGAATCAAGTGATACCAAAGAGATGGTAGTGGGGTCAGGGGAAACCGCTAGGCTCAAAGGGGGGGGTAAAATCATTGCAAGTCAGAATGTCAGATCCAACTGACATGGGCAAGATAGCCGCGGCAACTATGGGGTGTGGATTTGAAGTTTTGAGTGGAACTGGGCTATTATGGATAGGGAAAATCTTCTTCACAACCTGGTTCAGTTGAAAAGGGAGGACCATTGCTACACCAATATCTATGTGAAATGCGGAAATGGTCAGAAATAATGGTTGTTCAATTATGTCAGGCAAACAGCAAGTAAGAATTAGACCAGCCTGCCAGCCTAGGTGCCAGAGCACCCAAATGGCAAACCAGAATGCCAAAGGCACTGCTGCTGGTATGACGGATATGGAACTGGAAAGAAAGTTCACCAATAACTGCTGGTGAGCCAGAATCTCATACAGGCACATAATAAAATACCAGATGAGCACAGCCATTAACCTTGAGGGGTGTGTGAGTGTTGGCGGAAAAGGCGGTTTATTTTTCAACATAAAAACCAAATTTTGGGAAAGCTTTTTAATGGAAAATTTTAAGGAAGAAAAATTTACTAACAATTTTCTCAGTGCGAAGCAACTAATTAAATAGTGGCCAATTAGGGAGGAAACACGCCAGGATTGGGTCCCTCAAGTTCAACCTAACCAGAAAATTGTTTGGAAATGGGAACAGATAAGTTCACTGGGAACTGACATCAAATGATTTGGTGGCAGGCTGAGTCACTGTCAGTTCAACCTCAAATGCCCAAGCTGAGACTTGACTATTCTTAGAACAATTGGCATGATGGCATTTAGCCTGACGAGCAGAAGGAATCCCCCAAGGCCACCCCACATAAGGGCGGTCCCAATCAGTTGGGAACAGGTTTGGGATGCCCAACCCACCCATGCCCGGTCACTGGGCCATTCGTTTGATTAAAAGCATTGCATCAGCTGTATTGCCTGATTGGCCAAAAGTGAGCTTCATACTGTCATTGATGATATCTGATGCTGCTACTTTCACTTCGGGGATCATCCCCAACAATCTTGGGAGGGAGTTAAATTTTATGATCAAGGTGTTGACTAAATTGAAACTGTCAGCGATTCTGGCCAATGATCAATCTTCATTCCTTTTTGACTATGTGGATCTCAATCACCAGGCTCATTTCCACTCATTTTCAGACTGATTGACTTCATATCAGCAATTTTGGTGCAAATTTCCCTGATCAGGCGTACAAGTTTGGGAGAGGTGAATGTGGGCACCGAGGGAGGAATTTAAAGAGGGAGGGCTGTTACCCAGCATTCGTCTACCACATGGGAAAGATCGCCCTGAGTAATGAGAGGTACCACCACCCTCTTTGGAGCCTTTTTGCTTGGAAACAGGAAGAGGGCCTGGTCAACACACAGGGGATGTTCCCCTGGACTTACGCCTGCCCTAACTAGAAGGTGGCATTCATCTTGGCGATCAAGCTCCCAGAGGCGCACTGAATATTTTGTATTTGCCCAGGCTCCTGGTGGGGTAATACCCTGACTTGAAAAGGTAAGGGAAATTTAAGTCTTCTGGAAAAACATCTGTGGCTAAATTAGGAGGAATTCTCATTCTTTACCAAGAAGGCTAGGAAGCCAGCAGCTATCCTTCCTGTCACCATAGGCGACTTAGCCCACGTGGTTGATGAGAGGTGGGTGACAGAGTACCACTTAAAAATTGAGTCATTATCCCATGCCAACCACTCATGAGTTGGTCCAGAAAATGCAAGTTGTGTTGGGAAGGGTGGCGTCCAGAGACCATTGCCAGCAGAAGATTGGTATTGATTCTTTCCCAAAAGAGGTTATCTCCAATGGTTCAAATTATGCTGATAAAATTAAATTGATATATGGCATAAAATAAATTGATTAAATTAGTTTTAGGCTTTGAAATCCCAAATGCCATCTCCTTTGTCACTGGCACTCATGAGCTTGTCCCTGATAGGTATGGGTGCAATAAACCCCTTCTATACTCAATGGGACCTTCCCTATAAGGCCTGGCCATGGGCAAACCCAATCAAGATGGACAAAACTTTGATGATTTACCAAGTGGAATCACACTTGGAGGGAAAACTTGTTGGCAATTTTCAAGCTTAAGCCAGCTGGCCAAGCTGAGATCGATCTGACATAATAAATATTTTAAATGTCAATCTGCCATAATCAAATTGCTTAGTTATCTCTGACAGCAAATAAAATTGTTTCCATTCCCTTTATTTGTGAGCTTATATGACAGTAGACCCTGACAGGCTCTGCTTTTGCTTCATTTTTCTATTTTACCCATTAGTTCCTGTAAAAGATCCTTAAAAATCAAATTTTATTTGTGAATTTAAGCAGTCCGCTGGACATTTATTAACTATGATCACCAAATCTGGGAATCTCTGGTTTTTGATCTCAGCTGCCCATTTTTTTACATCCCACAAGATGGATGGCTGTACCAGAGGTATCCTGATTGGTGTTCTGGGTGGCCACTCACCCCAAGTTCCATGTCAGTCTTATTATCAGCACGCTTAATGACAAACAGCATTTGTCCTCAATATAAAAGTAATCCAAAAATTCAGCCAGGGTTTTATTTTAGCATTTCACAATTCGCATGAAGGCCTGTTTCATTTTACTCAAGATTTTCTTGAATCTTTATTTTATGAGCGCTTCCTTCACTTCACTCCAGGTGTTAAGGTTGTCCATATAAGGTACCATAACTCTTGAGCTTTACAGCTCAAAATAGATAAAATATGCTTAACCGTTCTTTATCTTTTGCACCTTCCATCAAAACTTCACAAAAGTAGAGAAAAGATATAATACTCCCTTCGCTAGGTGTGAACTTGTCCTTGAAGATAGATTTAAAGGTGATGGCATCCAATCCTGTGATGATTTCTACTCCAGTAGCTTTGGGTTCAGTAATTTTGGTATGATTGTCTCTCTGTTTAACTTGATGTGAGAAACATTGTATCTGATACTGTAGAGAATTAAGATGTAGCTCTATTACTTTCAAGTAAGGCTTGGCGTGACATCAAGCAGATTAATTCTTCTTTTGGGAACAGCTTTATAATTTCTTTAAGTTCTTAATATGAATGTCCAGATCATGAACTTGCTGACGAGCAGATATGTGGTAAGTTAATAAAAGGTTTTTCTCATCTTCTAATGCTCAAATGCTCTGATTCTAGTCCTCCTTCATCTCTTTTCATTCAGTGCTCTGAGGAGGATATTGGATTTAAGTTTCAGATCTTCTGTAAGAGAGTTTTATCTTAGCTCACCTTCATTGAGGCGACTATATATTTTTTAATGTTTTCTTGACTAGATAATTTGCCTCTCATATCACTCTCTAATCTGTTGAGTCACTCAGTAATGGAATGAGTAGACACCTGAGTCGCACAGGATGTCAGATCCTGATCAACATGAGCCACTTGGGAAACAATGTTTTGAGGTTCTAATGAAGTCTTGGAGGTTTGATATGTCTCCAGCATATCAAATCATAGGGCTTGCTCTAGCTGGGACTCAAGGATCTGAATCTGTTTTTCATCAACAGATGGATAGTAGAAGCTTAGACCTCAATTTTATTCATGAGTTTTGGCGCCTTGTCTTTGAGATCTTGAGTGAAGGCATCAAGTAATCTTCTAGATTTTTATTTTGACTATGTATTGTCCTTCAGGAGAATTTTTATAGCTTTCTCTACATATATGATAACACCAGAATCAATGGTTTCCATTTTAGTTATAAATTTTACAATATAGTAATGGTTCACTTCAATCAGTTGGAGGATGTCTCCTATACTTTAAGCTGATATTTATTACCTGTTTGTAGGCAATTATAAGGCGCTTTGGGTAATTAAATGATGGTGGAGTTTTTTATGACTTTTAATAGATGTATGACATGCTAAAGCACTGGGTGTACAAATCACATGATGTAGATGTATAGATTGACAATTGAACTATATATCTCTGGGATAATACTTGAATTGCATAGGTTCATGAGAGTCCTGCCCATGGTGGATGCCCTTTTGAGACTGGCTAATTTCTCCTGGGTTAATACTTTATATAGTAAGTCTTAACAATTTATTGAAAATCCATGTTAGATGATGACATTTGGGAATCTCCATTATTTCTGAACTCTTTCAAGCGTGACAATGGACGGACTTCCCATTCAATCATCCTTTTCACCATTTGCATTGTGCACCCAGCGAGTGACACTATCAATCAAATTATCTTCAATGGTGTTATCAATTAAGTGTAAGTATCATTAAGCGTTAACTGAGACATCATATTGAGCACCAGCCTGTTGGACTTTCGTAGTTTTGTGGCTTTTTGATGCTGAGCCCAAGAAGCCCAAAAGTCAATACTTGAAGCAGTCTAAGACTCATGACAAGTAGAATATTTATTTTTGAGGGTGCCAAGTCATGTTTAAGTCCCATCAGATAGTGTTACATCTTATGGTAAGTATGACCAAATGAACTTTTTTGGGATTCATACCCAAACCAAAGATTAATGTGTATCTGATGAAGTAAATCAAACCCAATCCAAAATATAGATGAAATTATTGTCAGGGATAAGCCCTGACTAAATTCAAGGCCTACTGATATCAGTTCAACCCTGACTTGTGCAAACATATATTAATTGACTGAAACCACCCAATATTGAAGTCCAAACACTATCTATGAGGCGATTAACTCCTGTTCAACAGACATGACTAGAATGCCGCAGAATCCCCGATTGGTAATGATTATAGATTTTGTCTATGAGATGCTTGGAGAATTAGCAAGAAAAAATCACTGATCTACCATATAATTATGTTTAAGAAAATAAACTTTACTCTCTTTTTGTAGTTAGTAATTTGGCATACCTCTATTCATTTTGGGATGGAAACAATACTAAGATTTATCACTAAGGAATTTTTTCCCAAGTGAAGACTTTTTGGCCAAGCAAAGTAAAACTTGGAGATCTAACACCCAGGAACTTTGGGTCTCCTGGCCTTAAAAATAAAGGATGAGTGGAGTAACATCCCCTTCATACCAAAAAAACTGTTTCTCCCTTCCAGGTTTACCCTGAGTTCACAGTGAAAATATTGATACAATGAAAAATAACTATTTGGCTTCAGATACCTCCTTACATCGTTACACCGCCCATCTCAGTGACTTGGCAATCAGTATGCATGTAGGAGAAATGAAAAATACACAAAACCTTATATTTCCCAAGTTATTGGATATGATCCTCCCCACTCCTTTCATGGAGCAATATCATTTTGTAACTATCAGACTTCACTGAGGCCCTCCCGTTTCTCTTTTTTAGGAACCTTTGTCCCTGGAGGCTTATCTAGTATAAGAAGAGCTCTTGCAATACCAGAGCCTATGATGAGTTTGGCTGAAAGTTTCTCGTTTGATAGAGAACAGGTTGAGCTAGACGTTCATAACGCTATGTGTGTCAATTCATAGATCCCGCCTTGTACCTTCCACCACATGTAATCAGGTTTCATTGTCAGGAACTACTCTTCCATTTACAGTTATTGGGGACATTACATTCACAAACCCTCCAATTCTATCAATGTTCCTCATTCTTTAAAAGTAAAAACCAAAATGCCATATTGGAAAATCGGAAGCTTATCAATGAGATAAAAGTGGTGTTAAAACCTCTGGACATAGGAATCATAAGATTCGTTTAAAGGGAACTCCCTAGCCTTTTCAGTCAAAGAGGTCATCATTCATAATCAGGTTGGAGATCTTACCCTCAATTACAAACTGAAGCTGATAACGTAATGACCTCCATGGATGAACGCCTTCAGTTTTTGGAAGAATTGATCTATAAAGTACGTGATGCCCAGGATAATCTCCATTATTCAAAACCACAGAGAATTAATGATGAGAGCAGAGCCCTGATTGCGATGGATAAGCTGGTGTAAGGAATCCATGGACCCCCTTGGCCACCAAGACCTCCTGGACCTAGTGCTATCCAAGAATCCCCAATTATAAGGAGAGTGTCCATAAATCTCCTGTTCCCAGGGTGCTAGAGCATGGTGCACAGGGCCAACGTCAGGGAACTAGTAGTTAGTACAATAGTTATAGAGCCCATCAGAGGATGCTTGAGCCAGAATAACTTAGGTTGAGTATTGTTATCATTAGAGAGAGTAACCAAAAAGGAGCAATGCAGTGCACGGAGTGGTAAGGTATAGGC
The DNA here is from genome assembly GCA_022478985.1 of Massospora cicadina. NCBI lineage: Eukaryota > Fungi > Entomophthoromycota > Entomophthoromycetes > Entomophthorales > Entomophthoraceae > Massospora > Massospora cicadina. The sequence goes on along the minus strand of JAKSZP010001692.1, from coordinate 77,083 downwards.
GCCCTAGGCTGGAGGGAACCTGGGCAGCCCAACGGTGAATGGGCGGATAGATTTAGCAAAGTTAAAATTAAATGGTTAATGTTGCATGAGACCTCCTCAAAGAGGTCCATGCACAAGATCGTCCAAGATAACATAAATATAAAAACAGTGTACTAGCAAAGGGGTTTATTATGAGGGAAGTCGACCAATGGGAGAGATTGGTCTTTACATGAGAAACTTAAGGAATTTTGGAAAACAATCAATCGAAGGAAGTGGGTCTAAGCCATGGTGCACAAATAGGCGCACACTTCCATTGGGCAATAAACTGTACTTAGTAATCAACTGAACTCAAATAAATTGATTGTAGAAGCGGCTGACCTGATCTGGAAATTTTGAAAACTGAATGGGTTTCGAGTCCCCATTCACCTAAAAACCAAAGCAAACCATTTTTGTTCATCACAAAGCTAGTTCGTTTTAACGCTCCTTCTGTTATACAGGGCTGAACTTCTCTTGCATTTTTAGGACCAACCTAGGCATACTTCGCCTTGACCCAGCGTTGATCTATGGTATGCTTGAGGTCAGGAGGCCTGCCAACTTCACTTTCTTGGCCTCCTTTTTGAAGCTTTGTCTTTAACGTTGGTCCCAATTATGATGTCATTTTTTAACTATGACACCAATAAACGCCGCTAGTTATTGATTTGGCAAGTTCAAAATCTTGATGTCTAATTATAATGAATCACCCAAGGAGTACAAATCACTCAGGATGGAGTGCATCTTTTTCCTGAAATTTCCCTAACGCTCATCATGAATGCCTTGGGAATTTGGCGACCTTACCTGATATGGTATGTGGCTTGGAGAAAATCATGCTTGCTAACAAGTAACAATATCTAAAATTTCAAGATGCAACTACCAATTTAAAATTGTAAGTTTATGAAGTTAAATCATATCGTTGCCATAAAATCAGCTCTTTGTGCCATCCATGATCAAGTAGATTTAGTTTTCAAAAATATTAACGACCTAGGAAGCCAAGTGGATGCTCTTTTTTAGCACCAGGTGGTCCCAACCTACAGGGGGTACACCTATCTTTATTTAATCACGCCTGAGCTCCTAAGAGCTTGAGGCAAAGGCAGGGGTAAGTGGAGTTGTTAAGAAAGGGTGGGGAAAAAAACTTTGCTAAAGCCAGGTGTCTGCTCGAACTGACCTATTAGCCCATGGTGACATGGTAAATACTCTCAGAGCCATCTTGAAGTGAACCTGAAAGTGGGTGATCATATGGGGCAACGTCCACAGAGTGGAGCCAAAAGAAGCGCGAAGATATGAATTATGAATTGTTTATATCACTACGCTAAATTCCAAGGCCCTCAATGATTGAGAGAAATTGGGGAGTGAGAGTTTGAACATGAAATCCTGAACAGGGTGGGCTACTCAGGGTTCTTCTCACAGGAGTTTACGGACCTTGCTCCAGAAAGGGGCTATAAGGGGGCAAGTAAAGAAGCGGTGGATGTGGGTGTCTGTCAACTCTGTACATTGTGGGAAACTATTGTGCTGGAAGGTGGGACCAGTTCGATCCCCTGTCCTGTATGAGCAGTGTAGAACATGCCACAGCATTTTTGACATTTTTGCTGAGAGAAAAGGATGGACAACTTTCTTCCAGAGCACCTTGAGATCACATTCCACAGTGGGGGTAAAAGTTCAAGGAGAAGAGGCTGCATTGGGGGTCTGTCAAAAGGGTAGAGGTGGGAGATAACAATCCTCCCATTGTGGACCAGGGTGTGATGCCAGGGGCTGATCCCAGGGCTCTCCTTTTATAAAAAAGGCGTGGTACACTCGTACTCCTGCCCTCTTAAGTGCAAGGAGAGCCTGTTTACAGTAAAAACTTGAGGAGGGTTTGAGGCGATGGCCTGAATGGTTTGTTAGCCATTCTCCCTTAACTGTTGATGAGGTCCGTGGGAGCCCTAGAGAGGCCGCTAAGCCCTGGCGTAAGGCTGGAGCCCATTGTGGCATTGGAGCTATATCCCAGCAAATGATGGGCTTAAGGGACCCCGTCAGTATTGAAGTGGCATGAACCTAGTGTCCAAAAGACCTAGGTACCCTTCACTGCTGGGTCAGGATATTGTGGTCAGAGCTGTGGGTGGGTGGTTGAATCCCCATATCCACCAGCAAAGCATTACATTCAACCTTGTGTAGAAACTGTCTGTAAAGGGACAGACATGAGTGAGGAACCATAGCTTTGATAGAAGAAAAACATTTGCAATCAGGGCGCGCCCCTGGGGGTGATATGCCGCCGGATCCAGCTAGCTACATGAGCATTTATTGCATTGAGCAAGCGGTCCTCATTATCCTTGATTGCGACACCTTGTGGTGTGGTGAAGACACCTTGATGCCGAAAGGTGTCCCATATAGGTTCCAAACCAAAAGGAGGGGGAAACTATGGGGTGCCCACTTGCACTATAATGGTTTTAGAAGTGTTAACTCTTGCATTGGATGCCTTGGAGTAGCGATCCAAGTCCTTCATGACCAAATCTGGGTCCTTTTTGCATCCAACTGCCACTGCTGTGTCATCAGCAAAGGCTATGGTGCGGGTGGGGGTTTCCCAGGAACCTAAATACCCACCAGTCGTTCCTGAAGTAGGGATAGAAGAGAATCCAAAGCTATGTTGAACAAGATTGGGCTCAGTGGATCCCCTTGGCGGAGATCCTATTCAACCATAGCCGCTGCTGTAAAGCCTGTTGGGGACAGTGCCTTAGTATGAAGCTGGGCATAAAGCGCTGATAGCCATGTCCTAGCTTGTGGTGGGATGCGGAGGCGGGTTAGGGAAGCATCCAGATACTTCCAATTTACTTAAACATATGCTTTTTCCATATCCAGAAGCGCCACAAAACCATGCGTTTGAGACGAGATGGTTGATAGGGTTACCAGAAGCTCATTGTAATTGTTTCAAATCGAACTCCCTGGGATGAAGCCATGTTGAGCTGAGATTAGATGTGCTGCCCACTTAGTCATGCGGTTTGCTAGAAGTTTAATAAATAGCTTGTGGGCTGTGTTCAATATTAATATTGAGAGCCAGTTTGCAAGTTCTTCTCGGCTCTCTTTCTTATGGATAAGGGTCATAATTGATCCTCTTGAGTCAGGAAGGGCTCTCCCTTCTGAAAAGAGGGTCGAGAAGAGGGGCTGGAGGGACTTTGTAACTGCGACAGGATCCACTAGAAACACCTCAAATGGTATACCATCTGGGCCTGAGGCCTTCAGGCGTGGGCTGTGGAGTAAAATGTTTATTACTTCTTGCTACGTAATTAGTGCCAGAAGTTCTTCATCCGCTGAGTAAATAACCAATGGTACTGGAGCCCCTCCAATGAAAGCATGGAAACCTGCCTGGATTACCCAGGAAGCCTTGAAGAGGGCTAAATATTAACAATGACTTTTGCTGGTGATTTCCTCCTTGTTTGTGGTGACTGTGATCCCCACCCTAAAGGTTGAAATAGCCAGATCCTTTGAGTGGACTTTCTGCTTCTGGTAAAAGAAACAGGCGAGCCGTTCCAACTGGGTGTAATAATGCGATGATGTGAAGTTTGCTTCACGTTCTTCTTGCTCAGTAAGTTCCAGCTGATATGACTCTTGGGTCTATTCCTACGCCTCCAACCATTGAGAGGAAGGCACCGGCTTACAATTACTTTCAAGGTGTCTTAATCTAGTTTTAGCACGTCTGACTTTAGCTTGGGCCGCCATCATTTGAGCCTTAGCACAATTGTAAAATACCTTTAGGATCCTTGCTTTTTTTCAGCCCATTTTTCTTGTGAAGTTTGCAAATGAGGTGAGGCTAGGTGCTCTAGCTCACTAATGGCTTCATTTATCTTCTTTCTTGCAAACTGATTGTTCAAGAGCCCTGGAGCAATCCTTGGCCAAAATCTTCTCGATGGTCTGTGGATTGTTTTCAGGATCACTGTGAGGGATCTGTGATCGCTTATAGTGTTATCTCAGGTTATGGGAGAGTAAACTCGACCCACCAGTAAGGGGCCCACTAGGGCCATATCAATCCTTGAAGCTGATATGAATTCCCGACCTGCACATTGGATTCGAGACATGCAGCCAAGGTCAGACGCTGATGGGGAAGGGCATCTGTGAATCCATTTGACCTGAGGAAATCCTGAAGCCAAGCAGTACCTCGTCTGTCTTGTGTTTCAGGAGTAAATGTGTCCCGCACCCAACTTAAAATTGTACTTAAATCACCCATAAGCACTGTATTGCGTGGGAGTTGTAGTAGAGCAAGTTCCTCCAAAAGACAGTCCTGCTACAGGCCTGAATTTGGCAGGTATATGCTTGCAGCAAAGAAGGAAAACTCAGGGGTAGATAATTTAGCCAAGATAAGGCGGTCATCAAGGTTTTTAGAAAATTGGTAGGTTTTTACCTGGAGGTTGTGGATAACAAGGCCTACATAGTTTGTCCAACAAGAGTTACCTCTAAATTTGTCATTCCATGCTTCTATTTTAAAGGGGGACATGGGACTCCTGGATGGCTGCAATATCCACATGCTTCGACCAGAAGTTGTGAAGAAGGCTGGAACTCCACTTGTAATCCCACAGCCCATTAGAGTTAAAGGACTTCAGGGTCAGTGTGCCCCTTTGGGGCCTCATAGCTGTCCACCTCCGTATCCTGGGGGGTTACCAGAGCTTATACCTGCATCCATAAGGCTGGTCATTTTAAGTCCTTGAGCCTGACTTTTAGCGGCAATCCTAGAAGTTTGACGTGGAGGAGGGGGTTATTATGAGCTGAAGGTCCTGAGGAGCCTGTAATCCAGCCCAGGATACTACCTCATTGCCCTGAACGGGAGTATCCTGAGGGCGCTCCATGGACTCCTCCATTTGGGAATCCTCTGAAGTATCAGAGTCCATGTTCACCTCCTTCAATATAGAGAATGAAGATTGAGTTGCAATTCCCTTAGATGGTGAGGGGATGATGACTTATAGCCTCCAACTCTACTTGGGTACTCCATACCTGCTCCACTCTCCGAGTTTCTTGTAGTACCAAATTAGTTTTAGATGCCGCCCCTGGACTAGCTTCCTCTGGGTTAACTTTATGTGAAGCAGATTTGCGTTTATTTTGTGCTGTTGAAGGATCTGGCAACTTAGAGGTGGTGTCAACTGGTAGGGGATTTTCAGCACTAAGGGAGTAAAGTTGTTCTACTGGCTGTGATTGATCAACTGCCACCCAAAGGGCAGCAGGTGTTAGATCCTGTACCGTTACCCAATGGTTAGGTTGCGGGATCGCCGCTGCTGCTGTTTAATAACGTTTCTTACCTGCCACTGGTACTTGGCTACTAGATGAGAGAGCTTGCTTACGAGCTGTACAACTATCATATAGGTGCCCAAAGCATTACACCATGAGCAACGTGGTAGTGCCTGGTCTGGGTCAACAAAGGAGATTTCTAAGAAGGACAAATGACAGCAACATGTGGGATCACCTCCATGTTGCGGGCCACCATTGGGTTAGGGATAAATGATGCTCTAGCAATATGAGCCCTCTGGGTTGGGGCACAGTAGGCGGGTGTGCACAGGTCTACTGATAGAACTGACCCAAATTCCATCAATCCCCAATGAAGTGCAAGCTTTAAAGATTCTGGATCCACTGTAGTTAGTAGATTTGAGAAAGTTACCCAGGAAATTTTTCTCCAAGCTATATCTAGTTCTCAGTACCCAAAGAGAGCCATGTGGAATGGCAATTGTAATTGAGGCTGCTTGGTCTGCATCTGCTGCATTTGTAAACCCTACATCAATATAGTGGCTTTCCACTACTTCATGAATGGTGGTGTCACTGGAAAAGCTCTTGCTATTACTTCAAAATAGCTAAAAAATCTCATATATAAAACTTATCAGGATTATGTGCATAAAAGACTCTAACTGCATGGGCAAGAGTGGACCTAGGGAGTGCACATTGTGAGCGACTTTTCGCCCATTTCTTCCTCACTTCAGCCACAAAAGAAGCTTTAAGAGGGTCAAGTGTGGGTGGTTCAGGCACTAGATTTTTCTGCCATGCACCTAAGGCATCCTTTACTCGCTTATTTTTTTTAAATTTAAATTTAAATTTACATTTACATTTAAAATAGCATTTAAATTTAATTTAGTAGATCTCCATGGGGGAGCACCAGAAGGAGGCGCTGGCAATCCTCTGGATTTACGCGCTGGCCCCTGCTGGGCCTTCCCCATTGGTACTTCATTTTTGGCAGATTAGTTAAACATGCCTGGTTTGGACTTATTCTCTGACAATTGATTGGGTAATTCTGGCTCATCATCAAACCAATTGATTACTCCAGCCTTTTCCAGCTGGTTGATTGGATATTTGGCTAGTTTCAGCTGAATTTTAAATTTGATTTTATTTTTGATGAAAATTATATCTAACTGATGTGCCACTTACTGTTGATTCAGTTGAGGCGCGTTGGTTGCCTTCAAAAACATTAAAATGATGGCCAACTGATTTACCCATTACTGTAGATTCAGTTTGGTGCATTGGTTTATTTTTGAAGTAAGAAAATGATGACCAACTGACTCATCAATCACTGACGATTCAGTTTGGGCGCCCAGACTGATTTTTGAAGGGGAGGCGGTTGGCAAAGCCATCCCAACCCCCTGCACGGTATTAGGAGCTGCAATATTTCCTGCTACCATGGTTAAATCATTAGATGCGCCTCCAAGGTGGGGCGCACTAATTGGTTGACCCTCAGTCAACGCAGAGTTGACTGGGTTGGCTGTAAAGTGGTGGTATCATTTGTGTTTCCACCTTGAATCATTACAATTTGATTTGCATCTGCTTTTGCAGCTGCAGTTTGGGAGCAGGTCATACGGGTTGATGCACAAGTCAGCAACCTAGGGTTTTCTGATTTGGGAGAGATTTGAGTAAAATCCGATGCATCAGAGGAGCGTTCAATGGACTTTACCACCATTGTTTGTTAGATCTGATGAGCTAAATTTATGTTTGAGTGTAATTTTCAAAAACTGAAATTTAGTGGAGAAAGAAAGGACCAAGTGGATTCTCTTCATCCTCAAGAATATTCATGAGATGCCGTTTCTTCTTTAGGTGAAGGAACGCCCCCAGTGTCATTTTTTGTAGTTCAGACTCTAACCACCCAAGTGGCACATTTAGACCCTCGTTCAAAGAAAAGTACATCTCAGGAGAAGGGAGCATCTTATTTTCTATACTATTATGAAAGTGATATGGAAGAATTCATTAATAACCAACTGCTCAAACACCTGACAAACTTTATTAGTCTCGTGGCTCAAGACATTATGGTCCCTCATCTAATGCAATGTCATACTTGGAATGAAGCCAAATCTGCATTGCTTTGGGAATTCAGGAGCGACCTAACCCTATCCAATTAAAAACAAACTTTCCTGAGAATAAGCCTTAATTGGGGAAATACCATCAATGAGTTTGCACATTAATTTTATCTAGAGGCTCAAACGTTGGTCTCATGGAATTGTCTTACATCATATGATGCTATCACTGCCTCTTTTTAGCTTTTAAAGATATACCTAATATTTTAGTCTATCTTAAAGTGGTGAAATCTAACTTGACATCTCTCCTCCATAAAAAGGAAGCTGTTGAGATTCTGATATGACTGGATGATAAGCCCTGGATAGCCACAGCGGATTGGCCAGAATCCTCTGACAATGATTATTAGTTACAATTATTTGAGCACCTTGAGATGAAGTGAAATTGGGTCAGAAAGGGTTATACTGGATCGCCTCCAAATAAGGCGTAAAACAGTATCAACAATCAATGAATGATGAGCAGATCGCCTCAAAATAAAGCAATAGAATTCAAGAATACCATACTCTGCCAGAACCAATGAGAATATGGTGTAACTGAATAATTTAAGCCAAAGGAGCAGTATAAACTGAAGTCACTGATATATAAGCGAGATGGGACAATTGAAGAGGAGGATTGGTAATATAATTGAGAGAGCAAAGCAGAAAGGATCTGCTTAATTTTAAAATAAAAAAGTACTGTTATTGGAGCAAGTTGCTTCATACTATTATTATACTTTATTTGTACTAAGGACTGACAATACTCACATCATCTGTCCGTTGTTTGGTAAATTTTCCCTGTGTGACCCTTATGGCTTATCCCAATGGTATCGCCCAAAAATTACAACAGTGGTGCTCACTACAGGGGGACCATTGATCAACAACAAAAATATAAATTAATCTTTAGTCACCAGCATGTCACATCAGGCTTGATTTGATGGGAAATATTCATGACACACTGCACCAGTCAAATATGCGTAACTTAAAATTGCTGTCAGACAATTACCTGGTCAATATTGTAAAAAGAGTGTTCCAGAGTCTAACAAGGCTAAAATTGTCCAAAGAAACCCTGGTCAATTCTTGGTGGAATCCATAAAAATGGGGAAATATAATTTCCTCCTCTTCTTGGCAAGGTAGTTCAATAACTATTATTCTTAGGGAAGTGCCAAGCCTGAAGCAGAATTTAACAAATTATTCAGAGGTCCCACCATCCAATTGGCTTAGCTATGTTAAATCTTTACCCCACGGGTTTGTATTGCCTACGATTGACCCTCCATCAGCTGTTCTATCAAAGTGAGGTGAGTTTTGAAAGCATGAATAGGTCAAACCCCATATTACATAATTAGGATCAAAGCTAATTACAAATTTCTTACCCATTTTTGCTTTGAGCCTTGAATTTCTTAAATACTAAGCAGCTTATAAATATAGGGTTCTCTTTTAACTCGTTGCCCTCACTAATAATCCTAACTAAAAAACAACTTTTGTTCTCATATAAAGTTTCTAGTTTTATATAAGTTTTATTATAGACCCCTAGTTTATTAAACAGCAGTTTGAGTTACACTACTACTGCTTCTTTAACATTGTCAAATCATGTGACATTAGTAACAGCGAGCCTTAAATAACACCAGGGTTTTCAACAATTAATTTAGATGGGGTGCTCAAAAATCAGGATGAGCTCCTTCAGGAGCGGAACGACATTATGAACCAGCTTGACAGCACGTTTAGTCATGTGCAAATTCTGGGCAACAAAACAAGCAACTTGCTAATTTCTTGGATGACACTACTAAATGACTGCATTGCGCAGAGTGGAAGTTGGATGGTACCTCCCAGAACTCCTAATTGGGAAGTGGATAAGCGCAAAAGGGCTGCTTGGGAAGAATTGTATTCTAAAGAATATGATACTGGTATGAGCTTTTACCCCCTGGAGGGCATCTCTGGATATTGTTATGAATGAAAGAGCCAATTGCCCCAAGTGATGGCTGTACTGCACACTGAAGAGGACCGCACTACCTCTGAATAAGTGGACAAACCAACTGCCGCTGGGCCAGCTCTTCATTAAGAGACCGCTTATGGGTCTCAACCCAGTCCTCAGTATGTTACAAAGGGTCGTGGTTATGAGCAGAAGGAGGAGGTATGTATTGATAAGCTGCCTCAATTTGATAGCAATGGGTATACCCACAGCTTCTTTAAATGTTTGAGTTTGCAGTGGAAGGCGCCTTGGATTGGAGTAAAGCTAAACTGTTAATATCCAACTTGGATGTTGGGAGTGCTGATCAAGTCACCTTCTACCATCCAAGCAGTCCGTTGCATATCAAGAAGTGAAGGATACTGTACTGCAGCTGTTTGGGAGTACTTCAAAGTTGTCACAGAGAAAGGCTGAATTCTTGACTACTGGGTTCCAACGTAAGGAGAATATTACTGCGTTTGCTAATTGTTTTAAGGTGGAAGCCCATGTGTTAATTGGGGCAGGAATTTTATCCAAATTTGATGTGTGTATCACAATGACTTCTTCAGTGAAGCCATACTGAGAGCTTTACAATTTCATGGCCCCAATTTTGGACAACGTACCCTGCTCAAAATTGTTCAATTCTTGAGCCATCTATCCATTATCTTCCCTCCACCAAATACAGAGTGGAAACATACTACCGACATCAGCAGGCCTTCTTATTCAAGGGAATTCTCCAGTCCTGCCCAGATTCTGCCTAGTAAACCTCAGCCTTATTATAATCACATACCTTGCCCTTGGCTGAGTTACCCCCAGCAGTTTGACTTCTGCTCCGGCCTGCTTATGAAAGTCTTCAGAAGCCAAACTACAAACCTGGAACTTATTACGCCAATTGTCAGCAATCATCATATTGACTAGGCCATGGCTATTACAATTATCAAAAATCAAACTATTGGCCCAGACCTTCCTATGAGAACCAAAATGGTCCCTACGGGGTTAATTGCTTTAAATGTGGTCACCCTACCCACCTTTCACGGAGTTGCCCTAATCACCGAGTTCACTACATGCAACAGGATCAATACTACCAGGGAAAAGATGGAGTGGAGTTGAGATGGGACTCTCTACCTCCGCTATTCCAACCCAAACATCCCACCTGAACCTATTGTAAATATTTAGCAGAAGTCTCTCAATATGATGTCAGGTTTTATACCAACAACTGGTAGGAGAAAATGTATAAGCATGGGTGCAAGTCAAGGCCGCGGTGGATTAAGGACCTCAGGAGCAACTAAAGCTGTATGCCTGTCAAATGTTCAACCAAGCTAAATCCATCTGCAGATGCACCTTTCCTGAAAGATGTAAACGTCGTCCTTTCAGTAGACACAATTGTTAAAGAATATCTCAAAGTCTGTGAGGGGATTATGAGTTTCCTCAAGAAAAGAGACGGCTTAGATGTCCACGTAATAACCAGTCATTATTCTTCTTATTCTTAGTGTACATACTGTGACATTTTTGTAGCAAAAATAGAGTTCAATCTATAGTAGAAGTGGGTGCCCCAGTCAACATAGTATCCACTAAGTTGGTGGCGAAGTAGACATAAAAGCCTGATGTGGAAGATCCAATGGTGTATGTGACCGCTGGAGCAAAAAACACGGTTTCTGAGGGAGCGTACAGTGCGCTGCCCCTGCAATTTGGGTCAATTGTCGTGGTAGCTCTGGCATTAGTGCTACCAAACAATAACTATGACCTTTTAATCAGAAATTGCCTTTATGTGCCACTTCAGGACTGTCATTGATATTAATGCAGAACCTTCAAAATTCTGGGGCAGAGGATCCCAATTTACTTACCTCCAGCGGAGTTCCAAAGGATCTGGCGTACATGGGGCATATAAACCTTGCATATAGTGACGGGGTGATTCCAGTTTGCTATTATCATCTAAGAGCAAGACCCAGACCCTTCCACAGCAAATATATGAATATCAAGGGCTGCCACTCAGAGATGAAAACCTAGAACCATTCCTTCCGGACATCAAGTAATAGTGAACATTGAGTTAGAGGTGGAAGTGCCAGCCAGGCTCTATGGGGAGGTCATTAAGCCTTATCAGCAAATGTGGCTTGAGACTCATGTGGCTCCAGGCATTCTACTTCTGGGGCATGGAGAGATTAAGGTCTTGTTAAAAAATTTCCAGAACAAACCAATACACATCCACTGGCATCAGATAGTGGCGTATTTAAACTTGAAAACAGTTGAAAAGGTTCTTTGGGCTCAATAGTTTGGTTAACTGGATAAATTTGTATTAACCTTCGAGCTGCTGCCCAGCATAGTGACAGTGGTATCCTGGGAAAATTTAATAGGGTATTTGGAAGAACAATAAGACCAAGTGATAGCTTTATTTAGGAAGTACAAGGAAATTTTTCCATCAATGACCACGATTTAGGGTGCATGCGGGGAGTGGTCCATTGACTGGACACAGGAGATCATCCCTCATAGGGTCTTGGCCAATCTGCCAATTAAGGGCAGCTGAAAAAGTTGTCATTGAGGAAATTGATAAGCTACAAGAGCAAGGGATGCTCAAACCATCCAAGAGCCCATGGGCTTTGCCCATTCTTATATTTAACTGAGGTAAGCTGACCAGGGGACAGACATTACCAAAAATATGTGAAACTAAGAGAATAACTAAGAAATATAAAAATTGGGCACCCCAGGGTACTCAAGTTACCCCTGTTGCCAGCGGGACTGCCAGGTATGGGGGGGGGGTTGGTGCACTACTCCGAGGGGGTTTCCCCTGCTATGGAGCAGGTGTGAAGGAAAGGGTCTGTGTGGAGGAACCAGAGTGGGAACCATGATTCTATGAGCGCTTTTTGTCTTGGTCTCATATATCCATAGAGCCAGGCTTGGAAGTGCTCTAGTAAGTGGACATGGAATCTGTTAATAATCCCATGAATGGTTGGGACCGTGCCCTTGAACGTATCTAATGCAATTGTGTGTATTGTCCACATTGCAATGGGTATTATTAGGGAGCGGAGTGTAGATGGGATTGGTGACTCGATCTGGAGCGCAAAGATACTCTTTGATATCAAGAATTCCTGTTCGTTTTTAATCTTGAGCAGGCGTGCGACTTCCTGCCATATAGCTTTGGTTGAGGGGCATGTTTCTAGGCGGTGATGTAGGGATCCCTCCCCTCCACATACTGCACATGTTTTGTGGAGGGAGTTGAGCGGTCCGCCATCCTATAGGTCCTTCTCAAACAGCGCCAGGCGTTTGCTCTTATCCTTGGTTGTAGGAGTGGGTGGTGTGTCATTTTCCACATTGCTTTCTGTGTGGTTAAATCATAGGGAATGTCCAGCATATCTAGGTATTCTATCCTAGCTATGCTTGGGGTTGTTGCGAGCATATCCCTCCGGGGGTGGTTTTCTGGGTTTCTTAATTCGAATTGGGAGCTGGGTCGTCCCCTTCCCTGTATAGTACCCATGTTCTCTATGGTCCATCCCATACGGCGGATAGTTTGGAGGATATGTTTGAAATGAGGGAGGTTCCATGTGGACCCGTTGCAGTAGGGTGCTTGGCAAGGTATGAAAGTAGTCTGGGTGGATTATGTGGGTTGGTTAATTTGAGCGCCTGTGCAAAGTTAGTCCCTGCTGCTCTGGACCAATGTTGTTGCGGGAGGTCTGGAGCAAGGATTTCCTTTATCCAGGTACCTAGGATGTGATTGGCATGGCTCTCAAAATCTATTAGTACCATGCCTCCGCTTGAGCGTGGGCCAAATAGTGTTTCCATACGTATAGGAGGGTGAGAGCCAGGCCACAGCCAGCCCTGGATAAGCGCGCGAATTGAGGTTATAAAGGTAGGTGAGAAGGCTATCGCATGGGCCTGGTACCACAGTATTGGAAAGATGAGCGAGTTAGCAATTGTAACTCGTCCTGTTAGTCCTGGGGTTCTTCCCTTAAGGGAGGCGACGCGTTTGGATACCCGTTGTAACAGGTTACTTTCCATTGTCTCATTAGCATATCCCCCTGATTCTAGCCAGATTCCAAGGTGTCGGACAGGAGTGGTGGTGGGAGGTGTTGCAAAGGGTAATATAATTGGGTTTTTTCTTCGAGTGTTGGTGTGAGGTTCTGATGTTGTGGCCCAATTGTTTGTGTATTTGCCTAAGAGGATGACTTCTGTCTTCCTTTTGTTGAGCGATGCATTGCTCACCTTGGAGTATTCCTCTAGAGTGTGTTCCAGCTGTCGGGAATCTTCATTGTTTGCTATACCTGCTACGCAGTCATCTGCAAAGGCCAGTATCTTGACTGTTGGTTGTCCTTGTGCGGTTATCCCCATGAGACGTGAGTCAGTTACTCGGAGGAGTGGGTCAAAGCTGAAAATGTATGGAAGTGGGCTGAGGGGATCCCCCTGTTTGAGCCCTCTGTGTGGTTTAATCTTGTTTGTTAGGAATCCAGGGCCGCATACAGCCATGGTTGCAGATTCTGTTAGGAGCATCGCCCATTTTATGAATCTTGGGAGTTTGAAGGCATGTAGACATTCTTTTAGGTATGGCCAGCTAACACGGTCATACGCCTTTTCCTTCCAAGAAGACCAGGGCACCAGTTGCTTTGGATTGGCAAATGTTTGCAACAGGGTGTATGTTGTTCCAGATTGAACGCCCTGGTATAAACCCAAGCGGGCACCAGTTGCAGTGTTGGAGAGTGGCAATTGGGCGCCAGTTGTCCAGGTCCAACTTTGTCACCCTTTTTATACAAGGCTATAACGTAGGATTCATGGCCTCCTGGTAATAGGCGTGTTTCCAAAAAACTCTGGTTCATTGACGCCAATAGGAGGGGGCGATTTGTTGAAAATATATTTTGTAAAATTCGTAGGGTATCCCATCAGGCCCTGGGAATTTCCTATAAACACCAAACTCCTCCCGTGTGATAAGAGATAGTATATTGTAATTTGGTGGTGTACTTTGTATCTTGGCAGTTTGAATAAATTCTTTAATTTTTGTGGATCTGTTGGCATATCGCGATATAATTCAGTGTAATAGCGGTGTACTTCCGCCTTGACCTCCTCAGGGTCAGTTGCCACAGTGCCGTTGGTCTTGCGGACCTGTGTGCACATGGGCTGGTTGTGGAATTGGCGGAAAAGTATGTTGAACAGGTTTCGCCTTCCTAAATGAACTTACCTTTTTCAATACTTTGATTCTGTGTTGGTGTTCAAAGATGAGATTGTTAAGTCAGGCTGAAATTGGCGTCGCTATAGCCAGATCTCAGAGTATTTATTTTTCAGGTGGTCTAGTTCTGCCAAGGTACGCTTGATTGTGGCTGTGTCCGCAGTGTACTTGTGTGACGTAATATGTCAGGTTTTGTTGATTAAATCTTTTTTAGAATTTTCCATGTTCCGATGGGATTTGAAGTAGGATGGGGCTGTAAATTCTGGGTTTGTAAATTATTTTCAACCCAGTCAGATATCTCAGGCAATCTTATATTTTCTGGGTGAAGCTTTCTCCAAGGCAACACCTGTGTGTGGGATTGGGTTGGCGCTAACTGCACTGTAACTAATCGGTGATCAGAAAAATTGATCTTTTTGTTGTAAATTTGGAGATTCTTGAGTGGTGGGATTGTGGGATGAGGATGTGGTCAATACGACTCATTGATATGAGCAGTCCCTCATGTATGTTGGGTCTTGTCATTTGGGGAAGGATTGGTGAATTGGGAGGAAGAGCATCCTGTAAGCCAAGAGATGCCTTCATTGTGCGATATTCAATGTGTCCAGGTGGGTATCCCCTGGGATTAGGCCATCGATCTGTATTGGGGTTATCCCAGCAGTTGAAATCGCCTAACATGATGATATCTGGTGGGAGGGTGAGGGTAGAAATTTTTCAAAATTTTTTTTCTCTCAGTTGCAGTGCACGGTGCGTAGATACATGCTAATGAAATTATTTCATCTTGGCATGTGATTGTTGCTACCAGGACTCGACTGTGCAAGTGTGATGATGAATTTGTAATTTTAATTTTTTTGTTGTTTTGGACTATCACCCCACAGTGAGATGTCCATACTGATTGTGATGTTGCGACCCTGGTTGACCAGGATTCTTCTTCCCCTTGTAGGCAGTGGTTTTCTTGGATGGCCAAGATGTCTACAAGAGGTTTTTACAGGAATGCCAGCTTTTGGCTTAGGACGTATGAGCCCTGGCTCCCGCGATATTTACGTCCCTATTGACACTGAGGTGCCCGTGGCGCCTCAGGAGCGGTTGGGAGGACCCTCTGGTCCTATCTCACTGTGGCTCATTTTGTCCATGCTCCGCGTCTGTACTCCAACTCTTTCACTGCCATAGTTGGTTCCCTTGATCTGACCCAATGATTCAAGGGAATTGCGGTTTTTTGCATTTGCATCAACTTTTCCTGCACAGGTCTCATGTTGATTTGATGCGGGTTGTTGATTAGATTTTATATTTTTGAGGTTCAACTTTGTTGCATTGTGCACCGCATTTTCACCCAAATTGCGGTTGCATTGTTCCTCAGTATGTGCATGACTGATGACGCTTTGTGGTTCAGTCTGGTTACTGTGAAAATTTTCGACCTGGGCATATTGTTCTGATTGGTTGGTTCAGTGAATATCTGAAATATCCTCCTGAATTTGTCCGTGGTTAATGGCGGATTCTGCGTGTGCCGCCGCTTCAGCCGCTGCTCTCTTGCGGGCTTTTTGTGCTGCTTTACGCTGTTTACTTGTAACTGGGTCCACGATGGAGTATAGTCCATCTTCACCCCAGCGGAATGGGTGGTGGCCATCAGTCATTATGGCGAAGTTTTCATTATCTTCGTCCATAGCTTCTTCACAAAAATAATTTTCCATTAAGCCCTCTTTTACAGGGCATGCATGTTCCTTGTGGCCCAGTGAGCCACAGTGGTTGCAAATGGGTGGTGCGCATTCCGGTGTAACTCAGAATGCAGCTGACTGGCCCCCATCTGCAAAGTGAAATTCTGCTGCGTGGCAAATTCTGGATAAATCCTCTTCCACTTCTGGGAAGGGGTTGATTACAGCGATAGCTTTGCCCGTGCATAGGTTGGGCATTAAGCGAAATCGCTGTAATTCAAGTTGTTGGATTTCTCCATAGGCCACAAGACCTTTGCGGAGCTCCTCCTCGATTACCTTATGAGGAAGGTTGGTGGGGAGCGAGTCAAAGGAGATGAACAAAGTTTTTGCTTTGTTCCATCTGGTGCACACGGTGCGCACAATTTTTTTGCCCTCAGGGAGGGCAATTTCCACGCAGATTTTTGCTGCAGCATCAGCTTCATTGGCTGTTTCAAAACCAATATTGATCCAGCCGCATCCCATGTTGTTGGCGGCTACATACACCGCGTGAGGGAAAAGTGAGGGCTGTGCCTCACATGTTTTCTCCCACAGGGTTGGTGACTCATCCCCAAGGAAGAGTCTGATCCCATGTTCCACCTTTGACAAAGGTTGGTTGAATTGAATGTACATGTATTGCGCGTGCTTTACAGTAAATACCATAAGCACAGATGGTGTCTGAGTTTGTGATTTCTTTGCAGATTGGGTTCCTGGTCCCCCTCCTCAGGGCGTTTCTTGCGCTTAGTTGCACCATTAAGCGCACCGCTTGCTGCGACGCTCACCCATGTTGTATTATTTTTGTTATTAAAGTCGCCCATCTTTCCTGTGTGTGAATATCCAAATTTTCTGTTCGAATCAAATCGTAGTAACTAGAGTAATTGTTACAAGAAAGAAAAGCGGGCTTTGCCCATTCTGATTGTGAAAAAAGGAAGGTACCAACTGGGTTGTGATAGACTACTGGAAGCTTAAGAGTTTACTAAGATGGACTCATATCATTAAATCAGATTTATGTTAAATTGTATTGTTTAGGAGGAACTCACTACTTCTCAGTGATGGATCTGATATTGGGTTACTAAAAATTGAGTTGCCATGGCGAAATAGGAGAAATGCGCCATAATCAATTCAAGGGGCTTTTACAACTGACCTGTATCCTCAAGGGCTATATAACGCCCCAGCTATGTTCCAATGAGCCTTGGACACTGTCCTTGGTGATATGAAGTTGTCATGCATCCTCATGTGTACCTCAATGACATCAATGGTTTCTCTCACATCTTTTTAAGCACCTTGAACATCAGAAGAGGTATTCTTATGGCTCGCTGAGGCAAACATCAAGTTTGAGCATCATAAATGTAACTTCTTCAAAGACCGTTTGAAATAACTAGGTTTATGGTAGACTCTTAGAGGCTGAAACCACAACCAGCCAATGTGGAGGTCATCCAAAAAACAAATACACTATCCATTAAGCATGACATACAGTTATTTTTTGAAATGGTTGGTTACTACCAACGCTTCATCCTTAACTTCAGCTTTATTGGGGGGCTGCTATTTGAGTTATTAAAAAAGGATGCCATGTTAAAATGAATGGATTGCCGTCGATGCTCCTTTGACACACTTTGGATGGCGCTGACTAGTGCACCAGTGCTGCGCTAACCAAACTTCAATAAAGAGTTCATCATCCATACAGATGCATCTTTTCCGCTGTAGAGGCGGCCCTATTTCAAAAAGATGATGAAGGGGAAAAGCACCCATTGGCTTACTGAATTCAAAGCTTAAATTTCCAGGAACGTAATTATACCATGATCAAGTGGGAGTGCTTAGTGATACTTTAAACATATAAGCAATTTAGGGCTATTTGCATTGGGTGAAATTCAAAGTTGTGACGAATCATGCTTCATTATGCTGGTTGCAGAACTTCAAAGAGCCTTAAGGGCGCCTAGACTGATGGGACCTCAAACTGCAGGCTTAATAATTTGAGATCCCCAACTGAACTGGAGAAAAATAACAAAACACCAATTGCCTGTTGAAAATGCCTACATATTCTGTCACAGCGGATTTGAGCAATGTGATGTACAATAAAATTCTCAGCGGAAAATATGATAATGAAATGCCTAAAGTCATAAAAGCATTAAACGAGATGCAAGATAATACCTTCCAAGGAAGTGGTGAGTTATATAAACAGATTGGCGATTCTACAGTGAACTTCTTATAACCCTCAACACGGCCTAGTATTATCATGAGTGTATATAAGGCAGATGGACATGGTGCATGTGAAAGGCGTTAGAATTGTTGCACCCTTGGTATTATTGGGAAAGCATGAACTTTGACGAACTTTAGACCATTTCCTGCTGCCACCAGTGTCAAGTGGAAAAGCCGTTCCACCAGAAGACTTCATAACAGTGTCAGGATTCCTAACTGGATGTGTAGATTCAGATGTGTCAGCTGTGTAGGAATCCAGCTGTTTGGATGCTCGCTGGTGCTTAAACGCCACTGGATTCCACAACAGTTTATAATTAAAAAGGCTAAAAAACACTAATAAATAAAAAGTTTTGTTTTATAAACTTTTATTAGTGTCAGCACCAGAAAAAAAGAACCCCCTCAATATCTGACTAGTCAGTATATAAACTGTATTGAAGGTTATAGTAAATTCAATGATAAGTTTTGTACAGCTTATTATTGTTTGGATAAGTAAATATGTAAAACCGTCCATTTGAAGCTAAAAAGTCATTTAATTTTGGCTAACAATACAGATGGGGAGTAATTATTAAATAAGACATACCCATGGGGTAACAATTTAATATACTTTAGCCAATCCCCATTAGCAAGAATTATTGCATCTTGGGGACCCCCACCCAGCCTGTATAAGGAGGTGGTCCCCGCTTAGGGGTTGGTTTTAGACTTGATGTGGCCCAGAAAGGAACCTCCAATGGACTCCCCTGGTTTTCTCACATAGCTGGGGAAATTTGACTTTCCAATTTAGTAATATTCTCCCTATTTATTATTTTTAGAGGTGTTACCCCGATTTGTGGGTTCCACTAAGAATCAGCCAGGGACTTTGGCTGATATTGTCATTAATTTCATTCAAAGCCATAAAAGTAGGAGATTGTACATGTAATTGCCCAATCAAATATGAAGAGTCAGAACTATTCTTACCTACAACATTCTTTTGCCAAAATTGAGATGGAAATTGCCCGATATCATCCCCTTAAGAATGTTGGGGGAGAATAAGGCCATAGGAAATGACCATGTACTTAATTAATGGTAAATCTAGTAGCCAAGGAATTGATATAGTACTCATTTACTCTCTTGTAAGTGATTGTGAACGGACCCTCCCAAATTGAGCCAGGCTTTCTGCTTCTAGGAGTGATGCAATTATGGTAGTATAAGACTATATCAGACACTTGAAAAGAAGGCAGGGGAGACCAAAGCTCATTGGCAGATTGTCCTTCTTTAGTGACCGTTTTAGCTAGGATAGTCATAGCCTCATATTAAAGCTGAACAATATGGTGCGCTAATCTTCCCATTACTTTTTCAAGTTCCTCACCACTAGAGAAGACGTCTTTTGCTAGCAGGGATGGTACTCCTGTAACCCACCCATACAATACACGGAATTGAGACATTTTTAAGATGCGGGGATAACTAATCTGGTATACCTTAAGAGATCTTGGTAAGTGTTAATCCAAGTGAAGAGGATCAGAGGATGCCATTTTTTGCAGAATGGAAACCAAGGTTCCATTTGCTCTTTCCACAGTACCATTTGTGGAGAAACCTCTAGGGGTCTGAGAAAAGTTACTGCGTCCCCATAGAAGTAGCCAATAGCTTTACCACTCACGAGGTAAATTTTTCCCATTGTCACACAATAGGACCTGGGGACAACCAAGCCAGGTGAAAATTTGTTGATGGAGGAAGGTGCAGTAACTTTTGCGGTCTGGACAGAAAGGGCAACCGCTTCTACCCATTTGGTGAAGTGATCAATACCTACCAATAAATGGCAATTCCCACTGGTAGTCTGAGAGAGCGGACCTACCACGTCCAAGCTTATAGTATGAAACAGCTGTTGAGGCGTGGCGGGCTGGTATTGATACTTGGGTTTATAGCTGGACTTCCTCTTAGAGATTAGGCAGGCATCCAGCACTTCGATGATAGACCTCATAATTCCTTCCCATTAATACCAATCCTTCAACCACTCATAAGTTTTACGCGCTCCACTGTGCCCTAGCATAGAATGGACCTCCATGATCACGGGAACTTGCTCTTAAGGTCGGAGATAAGGCAACTAATTCACCCCTATTTTCTTATACAATTTCTCGCTTCCCACCTTGGTATTGTGAGAGTGTCAGGATAACATTTTCTGGACAGGTTCATCCTCATCTTTTCATACGTCAGGGGTCATAAGGAGGTCATGAAGTTCTTGGCTTCACTAATATTTAAATGAAGGATAGGAAGATGAGTTAAGTCATCAACGTTCATATGAAGGGTTCCAGCTCGGTGCTCAATATTCATATAATAGCGTTGGAGCTTTAAAGCCCAGCGAGTCAACCTACCAATAGGATCCTTAAGATCCTGTAACCACTTCAGGGAGGCGTGGTCAGTGACCACAGTGAAGGAAGTTTCATATAAAAAAGGGCGGTAATATTTTACAGCCATCAGGACTTCAAGGTACTCTTTTTTGGTGACACTGTAATTTTTATTCAGCCTTTGACAACATCTTACTGTAAAATAGGATACGGGATGATCCACACGATTATCATCCAATTGAGCCAGAATAGCTCCAAAAACGTAGTCAGAGGCATCAGTAAACAGAAGGAAAGGTTTATTGTAATCAGGGTGGCGCAGGATAGGGTGCTTCTGTAACAACTGCTTTAGCATCTCAAAGGCGGTTTTTTGTTCATCTCCCCAGTGAAAAGAGATTGTTCTTAGCCAATAGTCAGACAAGAGAATCACTTAGTTGAGCGAACCTGGGGATACATTGGTGGTAATACCCCATCATAACCAAGAATACCTGGATATCACGCAGGGTTTTGGGGATTGACACTTTGGATGTCTCCTCAACCTTGTCTTGAAGGGGTTGAATCCCATTCTGGGAGATGGCATGTCCAAGGAAGTTCAACTTTTCTGGAAAAAAGCGCACTTGGAGGGCTTTAATTTAAGGTTGGACTGACGTAAGCGTTGGAAGACTTCTTTTATGTGATTAAAATGATCATTAATGGTTTTTAAAAAACAAAGTAATGTCATCAAGATAGACGATGACGCAACTTAACTTAAGGTCCTGCAAGATGTGATACATGGCTTGCTGGAAAGTTGCAGGAGCGTTGCACAACCCTTGAGGTAATTGGATGGGCTGGAATAAGCCTTCACTGCAAATCAGAGCGCATTTCTACTGATCTTGAGGAGAGAGGTCCATCTGCCAATAGCCACTGGCTAAGTCCATGGCTGAGAAGAACTTAGATCCTGAGAGCTTTGCTAAAGCATCATCAATGTGAGGGATGGGATAGCTATCTTTCTTTGTGAGGTTGTTTAGCTGGCGGTTATCCATCACAACCTGATGACTGCCATTTTTTTATAAGGAGGAGAGGTGAAGACCATGGACTTTGCGAAAGTACAAATAGGCCAGCGTCTTATAGTTGTTTGAGCTCCGTCTTCATTTGTTGTTCCTCAACTTTGGATTTATGATAAGGTTTGGATTGGATGGGAAAAGCATCCCCAACATTGATGGTATGACTCCAAACCTTCATATGACCATAGTCGGTCTCATATTTATAGAAGATGTCACTGTAGAACTCTAATAAGCTATGAACTTTTAGGCTCTTCAGTAGTTTGATCAGCGGAGATATGAACGTCGGGCAATATACATAATGATTTGTCAGCAGACAGGCCCATGTCTGACATAGACCCAATGCAATGAACATGGTAAATTTCTTTAAATGTGATCAGCAGACCTTTCCCAATCTCCTGATGTTCTTTTAGGACCATATCTTTATTGGTAAGGTTCCCCAGTAGAATACTGATAGGGAGTTGATAGGCAGGATCTAGAATGCCTGGTGATACTCAAGGTTCTGAAGGACTGATTCCATCAATGCTTGTTATGTGTATCAAGAAGCTGTGAGGAATTTTCAGGGTAATATTAGTGTCAATTACCCTTTTGTTAACCTGCTTTAATCAACACTTCTTCAGCTGCATAAAATGGAATTCCCTCAAGAGCGTCCACTGATTCAGGCAGCATCTTAGTATTCCGCCCCTCCTCCTTCCACCAATTAGCTCTCACTGAGAGCTCAGGGGCTCATGTAGTGAGCACCACTTTGTGGGAATCCAGCTGTTTGGATGCTCGTGGTGCTTAAATGCCGCTGGATTCCACAACAGGTTTATAATTAAAAAGGGTAAAAAACTTATAAATAATGAGTTGGGTTTATATTTTTTATAAAATTGGCGGAAATGTTAATATACGCGTAAGGGTTTTGGCACAGGGTTCAGCCCACTGAGCAATAGGACCAATGATATGATGATCGTTGTCCTCAAAACAACAGTATAAACTATTCGATAAACTAGGGGCGCTTGCTCCCAAAACACTCTTTTAATTAATATAATAAATACAGCAGATCCTCGCTGTTTTGCTCACTCTAAACTATCGACAACCTCTTCGTTCTCAATCATCTCATCTCGCCTATATCTCAGTGACTTTAGATGATACTGCTTCCTTACTTAGTAATTCAATTCGCTGTATCTCATTGGCTCCAGCAATTCTTCATTTAATATTTTCATGATCACCTAATTTGAGGTGATTTCCCAACAACCCAATATTGACTCATATTGAGGTGCTTAAATAATCATAACTTGTATCAACTTGGAAGATTCTATCCATTCCACCATAACGACTTAGGGCTTATAATCCAGTCATATCTGAATTGTGACATTACACCCCTAAACTAGACAATCAGGATCCTATTGCTTATACACCTAGAAGAACTTGGTGTGCACTCTGTTGATGATTCGACCACGTGCAGGGTCCTTGATAGTATATGCATCCATACCTATCTTCTCATTAACTTTGAATGGCCCAATCCAGATACTGGACAACTTGTACTTCCACCCAAAATTGTGTTGATCATGGAATAGAACATGTCCCCATCTTTGAATTGAGCTAACCCACTACGCTTTTCCTGATCAGCAGCTTGAGTCTTAATCTCTTTGGCTAAACTGAACGAGTATGCTTTGGTTTGCAATTTGATTGATGTGTCAGCTAGGGTTAAAATAACATTGGGGATTTATTCCGCCAGTATCTTCTACACAGGAGTATAACAGCCCGGAAGGGCAGGGTGTCATCCATATAGTAATTCAAAGGGACTCTTCTCCATGGCGGAATGATAACTGATATTATAGGTGAAGATGGCGGTGGACAAAAAGGGAATTTTAATCTGAGGGTCAATCTGCTACTAATTTATGGAGTATGTTCACTAAGGTCCCATAGGCCCACTCAACCATTCCATTGGACTCAGGGTGGTATGGGGTGTCAAAACCCCTCAGATGGCCATTAGCTCGTTAAGCTTTATGGAGGATATGGGAAGTGAAGTTAGTCCATTATCAGTAAGGAGGAAGTGAGGGCAGCCATGCCGCTGAATAATGCATTCCATTATGAATTTATTCACTGCGACCTCTTCCAAATCTCGTATCACCCTTGCTTCAACCCACCGGATTAAGTGGTTAATTGCCACCAAAATGTACTTGGACCAGTTAGCTCCTATTGGCAGAGGGCCAACGACATCCTTGGAAACTGTATGCCAAGCAAAGTTTGGCTTCATTAACTGGTTTGAGGTCTTCTGGCGGAACAGCTTTTCCACTTGGCACTGGTGGAAGGAGGAAATAGTATCAATTACATCAAAGTTCATGCTTTCCCAGTAATACCAAGGCCACAATGATTCCATTGTCTTGCACACACCCCCATGTTCAATGGCCCTACTTGCAATCAAGATAATATTAGGCTGCGCCGAGGGCCATGGAAAGCTCACTGTTGAATCTCCAGCCTGCTAATACAACTCACCATTCCGCTGGATTTTATTGACTTGCATTTTATTCAATGCTTTTACAACTTGCGGCAGCTCATCATAATACTTACCGCTAAGAATCTTATCATTCATGATGTTGCTTAGATCTGCTGTCACTTAAATTGTTGGTAATCTCGACAAGAAGTCTGCATTCTGGTGTTTGACTCCCAGTCAGTAATAATCTCAAAATTTTAAGCCTGCAGTTTAAGAAGCCCATCGGGATAGACAGCCCTCAGGCTCCTTAAGATTCTGCAACCAGCGTAACAAGGTGTGATCCATTACAACTTTAAAATTTACAATACGCAAATATACTCTGAATTTCTTGTAAGCGTAGATCACTGCTAAGCACTCCCACTTGTTCATGGTATAATTACGTTTGTGGTTATTCAGGCTTTAACTTCAGTAAGCCACTGGGTGCTCTTCCCCTTCATAATCTTTTGGGACAAAACTGCCCCCACAGTGGAAAGAGACACATCCATCTGTACAATAGATTCCTTGTCGCAAATCTATATGACTGGATGACAAACCACCATTATGACCAAGAAGATCATTGGAGGAATTCTGACAAAGGTTCAATGGACAGAATCCGCTGAGGATGTTTCAGAGCTATAAGTAATTGATCGCCTTAGGATGACGCAATAATGGGTCATAATGGGTCTTATCAGATTGCCTTCAAAAAGGGTGATAAGGCGATATCAACAATCAACAAAAGATAAATTGGATCGCCTCAAATAAAGGCAATAAAGAATTGAAGAACAACAAGCCAAAACTAATGAAAAAAACAGCAAAACGATTAAACTAAGAAAAAAGGGTTGGTGCCAACTTAAAGTCGCTGGGATATCAGTGAAGCAAGGGGACTGGAAGAGGAGGTCTTTGTGGGAGTAGAAGAGAAGAAAAGAGAAGAAGAAAGGAAAGAGCGGACTAGAGGAAGATCTGCCAATTTATCATATTAAAATAAAGAAGTGTTTGAAAAATTGCTCCTATTTTATTATAAATTAATTTTTTGCAAGTGTATCGAGGAACAGGCAATCATCATATCATCCGTTCTAATTGTTCAATGGCCAAACCCCTGTGCAAAAAACCCTTCAGTGGGTACATAAGGGATCTCTAAGATCCAACAGTGGTGCTCACTACAGGGGGCCCATTGACCACTAGCAATACAATGAAAACTCAGCTGCCAGCTATGTCACATCCAGGATGTTTTGATAGGGAATCTGCACGACATGCTGGGTCTGTTGCATATGAGGATCTGAGACTCGCATTAGATACTGCGCTCAAAAGGCAAGATGAGTTGCTTCAAAAGGCTTACAATGATAAGAAGCCGCCATTTAATCATGAAGGAAATATTCATGGGTTCTTTTGCTGATTTGAGTTTGCAACTGAAGGAACTTTGGATTGGCGGAGGGCGAAACTATTGCTCTCCTCCTTGGATGTCAAGAGTGCTGATCAAGTCATCTGTTACCTCTCATCTAATTCAATTTCATACCATGAAGTTTAGGGGATCGTGCTGCGGTTGTTTGGTGGAACCACAAAAATGTTGCAGCAAAAAGCTGAGTTCTTGACCGTTGGGTTTCAGAAAAATGAGACCATCACCACATTTGCAGAACAATTTATGATGGAAGCACACGTGCTGATTGGGGCAGGGATTTTATCTGAAGTTGATGTGTGTATTGCAATGGCCTCATCAGTGAAGCCATACCCAGAACTTTACAATGCCATGGCCCCATTGTTAAAAGACAATGTACCTCTCCTTAAACTTGTTCAAATTGTACGTCACTTAGCTGTAACTTTCCCTCCACCTAATACTAAACAAATCCACACTGTCGCTGTTGTACACCCTAATCAGAGGGGGAGTCAACCAGTCAGTGAGGGTTCCGTCAGGTTACTCACCATAGTCCAATGGGCGTTCCTTAAATACTGATCAACATCTGACCAAAACTGTTTTGGCCAAATCTGCGCTGATCAACGGCAGTCGTTCTACTGATGGGGGTTTGGTTACGTTGATTCTTTTCAGAACCACCTACCAAGTGGAAAAACTTATATTAAGCACAGCCATAGGCCCTACGGAGTAAGTTGTTTTAATTGCAGTCACACTGGGCACATGGGATGATGGTGCCCCAATCAACGGATCCCTCCCGTACAATGGGATCAAGGCTATTGGGGAAAAGTCTGAGCGGAGTAAAGAAGGGACTCTCTACTTCTGCTACCTTGAACTCAAACGTCCCACCTGAATCTACTGCGTTAATTGTAGCAGAAGCCTCTCAGTATGATGATACATTCCTCTACCAACAGTCAGTTAGGGAGTAAATATGCTGACCAAAGCACAAGTCAAAGAAATGGTGGACAAAGACTCTCTGGATTGACTGAAGCTTTATGCTTGTCAAATGTTTGACCAAAGTCCGTCAGACCAGTTAGAACTGTTTGCAGATGCTTTGTCCCTGAGAGGAGTAGATTTCGCCCTTCCAGTGGATGCTATTGTAACACGATACATTAAAAATTGGTGCAGGCATTATGAGTTTTCTGAAAAACATGAATCACTAAACGTACACGTAGTAAATAGCCGGCGTTCATCTTACTCAGAATGCACTTATTGTGACATTGAGGTAGCTAAAACTCAGGTACGTGCTATAATTGATATGGGCACTCCTGTTAATATTGTCTCCACTAAATTGGTGGCGAGTTTGTCCTTAAAACCTGACATAGACCACTGGATGGTGTATGGGACCGCTGAAGCAAAAACCACAGTTTCTGAGGGAGCGTTTAGTGCGCTTCCCTTGCGGTTTGGATCCATTGTTGTGGTGGCACTGGCGGTGGTACTACCAAATAGTAACTACAATCTGTATATTGGGACTTCATTTATGCGACACTATGGGACTGTAGTTGACTTGGTGGAAGAGACCCTAGCCATTTTGGGACAGCGAATCCCTATTTATTTCACCTCTAGTGGTGTGCCAAAAAGCTCAGTACATATGGGAAAGATCAACCTCACCTACAGCTATGGGGTGATTCCAAAGCGCTATTATCAAATGAAAAAGGGAACTTTGGGCCCTCCCCCATCAGAAATATGAATAACAAGGGCTACCACTTAGAGCAGCTGGAGCTATATTATTTTCTCTGGATATCAAGTAATAGTAGACACTAAGTTAGAAGTTGAAATTCCAGCTGGGCTCTACAGAGAGAACATTGGGCCTTATCAGCAATTGCAGCTTGAGTGTCATGGAAATGGCAGAAGAAGTTTAGACCAGCCTGCCAGTCAGGATGCTTGAGCACCCAAAAGGCAAGCCAGAATGCCAGGGGCATTGCCTACTGTGCGACTTGATATGGAGCTGAGAAGTGTGATACAACACAGTGGTAGCATAACAGCAAGGTAAGGATTACTCGCTGGATCCAATTGGCAACAGAGGGAGCCATGGTGACCAAAAGAATTGCTAATGTCCACCCAAAATGCGGGGTGACAGACCACCAGAGAAGTGCCATCAGGTATGCGGTATAAGGGGAAAAATAACAGATTAAAAATTTCTTTTGGAAAATTTTATTGGGAAAGGAAAGTAAGAAAATCGACCAACAATCTTCTCAGTGCCTTACAACTGATTAAATAGTGGTCGATTGGTGAAAGCATGGTCAGGATCCTCAAATTTGGCCTAACTGGCGAATTAGATGGTAGAGGGGGGGTTTATTCTTTGGGAACCGTCATCACAAAATTTGGTGGTGGGCTGAGTCTCTATCAGTTTGACCTCAAATGTCTGGACCAGGGGTCAATTATGTTTCTAACAGTTAGCATGACGGCGTTTGGCCCAACGAGCGACGGGAATCCCCCAAGGCCATCCAATATAGGGATGGGACCATTTGGTTGGGAACGGGTTTAGGACGGACAACCCACCTGCGCTCAGTTGATTAACCATTCATTAGGTTGATAGAGGCCCATTGAGCACAACGCCCAAATTACTATTGGAGGGTTTCAAACTCTTGCTGATGGCGCCTGATTTTGTTCTGCTGATTTTGGGGTCAAATTGGAACCATCAGGAGATTCGGATTATGTTTCATTCTTCATGCTTTTACAGCCATTTGAATTTTGGCCATCAGCCCAATTGCCACCTGAATTAGATCCGACCGATTTCTGTTCAATAATCTCAGCACAGATTTCACTGATTCCCCACAACAGTTCTGCTGAGGTGAGTGAGGAAATTGGGGGTGGGATTTAAAGCGGGCAAGCTGTCACCCATCGCTCATTAACTATGTGGGTGAGATCACCCTGGGTGATGAGGGGTACTACCATCCTCTTCGGTGTTTTCTTACTTAGGAATGGAAAGATAGCTCGATTGAGGTCCAAAGGACACTCCCCAAGACTTACATTACCCTTTCCTTTTCCCAAAGGGATGGCCCCCCACCGGGAAACTGCACCAGAGCCACATTCTTATGTGCTTTGGGTAACTTGATAGCCATAATTGTTGCGGCCTTCTGCAGTGGGTGGGGAGCCTTGGGGTGGGATGTGTGGAAAGCATCAACCAGGTCCATAAAATTCGCACAATTGCGCGCCTAGACCCAACTGTTTCCATAAGCTGGATATCCTTTCCAGGCCACAAAGTATTGGACTGATTGTCGCAACTTCCTAGATGCCAGAATGGCCTCCACTTCAGCTTCCTCCTCGTTGTTGATGACAATTGGTTCTGGGTCCATGGGAATCACACCCTTGAAGGGTGACAGCTGGGATACATGGAAAACTGGGTGTTGTTTCCAATGCGCAGGAAGCTTCAATCAAAACACCCCATTACCCAATACCTCCTTCACTAAGTGGTGACCTGAACGCTTGCCGGCGAATTTGCGGGAAGGGGTTTGGATTTGCAAATGGTGGGTATCGAGCATGACATAAGGACCCACCTTAAAGTCATGACCCAGAAGGTGCTTATGATCCACGAATCACTTATAGTCATCAATGGCTTTAGTAAGGTGTTCCCACACTAAAGCTTGGGTCGATCAAATATGGCCAGCATGATCTGCAGCAGCTTGCACCTCTAGTCGCAAGCATATCCTGACTGAGAATGATGGGTTATAACCCAACATTGCTTCATATGGTGAGAAACCTGTGGAAGTGTGAGTCCCTTTATATATACAAATTGGGCAAGAGGCAGGTCATCGGCCCAGGTATCTTGTGCTGCTACCGCATAACAATGCAGGTACTGTTAGAGAACTTGGTTAACCCACTCAGTCTGGCCGTCAGACTGGGGATGATACGCCGTGGATTGACAGGGGGTTATCTTAAGGATCGACAAGAGTTCACTCCAAAACCGGGTGGTAAACTGGGTACCCCTGTCACTAAAAATTTCCTGGGGAGGCTGAACATCAAAAGCATATGGCGAACGAATAGATGCGCCATTTCTTCTAACGTAATTGCAGAAGTACAAGGAATGAACAGGGAAAATTTGGTAAGGCAATCTACCACCACCATTACCACTGTGAAACCATTGGAGCAGGGAAGTTTGATAATGAAATCCACAGACACAGAGGTCCATGGACCTTCCGCCTGTTGTAAAGGGTGCAGGAGGCCATTTTTTCCTGACCGATCTGACTTGGCCCTAGCACAGGTAACATAATCAATGATCCAGGTCAAAACCTCTTTGGTCAGTCCTGCCCAATCAAAGGTTCGCTTGATCAGATCGATGCATTTCTTGTTACTGGGGTGTCTGACTGTTGGGGATCATGGTGTGCGTGGAATACGTTCAGGTGGAAGGAGGGAGGTACTTAAACATGAGAATAAAAGTAGATGAGACCTTCTTCTAAAGAATATAGGGAGTGTTTGGGGCTCAAGTGAGACAAGTGTTCAATCAACTCCACGCCCTCAGGACAGGCCGTTTGACTGGCTAGCACCTGGGCCAATAATGGATTGTCAGGCAACAACGCGGCGGAGGAAACAATGGAGGGAGCGATCAATAGGATTTGAGCAGCAGGGATCACAGTAACGAGATCCTCTTCCTCAGGCTCTGAGGGGCAGTGAGCGGGACTACATCTTATGAAATTGGGAAGGACATTTAGCGCACCCTTGACGAATTCATATTTGAAGTTAAAACTGCACAGGTCCCAATAGGTTCAGGCTTGCCGGTGTGCCAATTTATGGGGTTGCAAAAATACAAAAGTGCTTGGTGATCTGTGCAAACTGTTAACTCATGACAAGCACCTTGAAACAGGTACCACCAATGAGTTAATGCCCATGCAACAGCGGCCAGTTCCTTGTCATAGATGGCCCAGGACTGCTCTGTAGCAGTAAATTTTTGGGAGAAATAAGCGACCGGATGTTTGAGACCATCATGGTCCTGAAGCAGCACCGCGCCCACAGCTACTGATGAAGCATCGCATGTAATGTTATACAGTTTGGTGGGATTGGCATGTTTCAAAATGGGAGGAGACATGAACACTTCTTTAATTAATTTGAACGCCTGCTGGCATTTGGGGGTCCAACAAAACGGTACGTTTTTCCCTGTGAGAGGGTGGAGCGGGGCAGCCAACTGGGAAAGTGCGGAAGAAAATTTCTCTAGGAAAATGATAGTTCCCAAGAAACTTTGAAGCTGCTTCTGTGTGGTTGGGGTTGGCCATTCTTGGATTGCATCTAATTTGTTGGGGGGATGGCGACCCCTTCTTTAAGTACCAAGTTTCCGAGAGATGTGACCTCTTCCTTGTAAAACTCGCATTTGGAAGCTTTGAGGAACAGGCCTGCTTTATGCAAAGCAACCACCACTGCTTCTAAGTCGATAGCATGTTGCTCAGGAGCTGGGTAATGGACTAGATATCATCGATATAAACAATAGCACAGGAAAACCGAAGATCCCCTAACGCATTGTCAATCATTTGTTGAAACTTAGTGGGAGCATTTTTCAGTCCGAAGGGCATTACATAAAATTGAAAAATGCCTCGCCTCATTCAGATTGCGGTCAGCCATTCTTGTCCTTCCATTACTCGAATCTGATTGAAAGCGTTCACCAGGTTGAGTTTTGAGAACACCTGGGATTTGGCAATTTCCTGACTGATTGTCTACTCCAGGGGCAATGGGTAGGGGTCTGTAACTGTGATTTTGTTCAGGTGACTATAATCTACGCAAGGGCAGAGCGATCCATCCAATTTTCTTGCAAAGACAATAGGGGAAGTAATGGGGGATGTTTCTTTGAACAGCCAGCCTTTTTTCAACATATCGTCCAACCAGGTATTGAGAGCAGCCTCTTCCTCCGCTGTGTGAGGGTACAACAGACAGTTGATGTTCACCAATTCCATGGTTGTCCAAAATCATCAATTGTACCTTATATGTTTCAGCAGACAATCCGCTTTTTCCATGTTGAAAATTCTGCAATATGGCATTAAAACTTTGGGAAATTTTGCTGGAATGCCCGCGGAAGTGACTAGGGTGGTGATAGAGCTGGTTCCTTGGATTTTCTTGAGGGTGTCGATCAAAGAAAACTCTCCCTCTGAATCATCATTGGTAAATGACAATGTATAAGACTCTAAGTGAATCTTCACATGTTATTGATGCCACCATCCCACACCCAAGATCACCAGGAATACCAGGTTCATTATGGCCAAATACCAATTGAAGAAGTTATATTAGTGGATTGAGAAGTGTAACGGATGGCAAACGTTATACAAAAACTGGTAAGCAGAAGAGGCCACCATTACTGAGGCGCCCACATCCATTTCTAATTTTAACTGTTGTGCCAACTTGACGCTCATGAAGTTCCCCGCTGCTCCGGTATCCACCAGAGCTTTGAAGGATACATGATGAGGGCCAATACTGATTCTCATAGGGACAAGAAAGTAAGCGCAATTCTGTTTATTTGGAGATTTGACCGACTCAGGAATGACTGAAGAGATAGCGGGTATGTTGAACCCAGGGTCAGGGTTTTTAGCTGGGGTGAAAATTGAGAGTACCAGCGCAGGAGAAATCGTTTCTTCCATCTGGTTTTGAATAGAGTCATTCATAGTTGAGAGGGTAACCACTGCGGCACCCAATTCGAGAAGCAAGGCAGAAATGGCTGGAAGTAATGGTTGGTTGATTATGTCATGGAAATGGCAGAAGAAGTTTAGACCAGCCTGCCAGTCAGGATGCTTGAGCACCCAAAAGGCAAGCTGGAATGCCAGGGGCATTGCTGACCATGCGACTTGATATGGAGCCAATAAGTGTGATACAACACAGTGGTAGCATAACAGCAAGGTAAGGATCACTCGCTGGATCCAATTGGCAACAGAGGGATCCATGGTGACCAAAAGAATTGCTAATGTCCACCCAAAATGCGGGGTGATAGACCACCAGAGAAATGCCATCAGGTATGCGGTATAAGGGGAAAAATAACAGATAAAAATTTCTTTTGGAAAATTTTATTGGGAAAGGAAAGTAAAAAAATTGACCAACGATCTTCTCAGTGCCTTACAACTGATTAAATAGTTGTAAATTGGTGAAAGCATGGTTGGGATCCACAAATTTGGCCTAACCGGCGAATTGGATGGTATAGGGGGGTTTATTCTTTGGGAACCATCATTGCAAAATTTGGCGGTGGACTGAGTCTCTATTGGTTTGACCTCAAATGTCTGGACTAGGGGTCAATTATGTTTCTGATGGTTAGTATGACAGCGTTTAGCCCGACAAAAGACAGGAATCCCTAAGGCCATCCAATATAGGGATGAGACCATTTGGTTGGGAGTGGTTTTGGGACAGCCAACCCACCCGCGCTCAGTCAATTAACCATTCATATGGTTGATAGAGGCCCATTGGGCGCAACACCCAAATTACTATTGGAGGGTTTTGAACTCTCACCAATGGCGCCCAATATTTGTTCTGCTGATTTTGGGATCAAATTGGAACTGTCAGGCGATCCAGCTGATGTTTCATTCTTCATGCTTTTACAGCCATTCAAAATTTTGGCCATCAGCCCGATTGACGCCCAAAATTAGATCCGACTGATATCAGTTCAATAATCTCAGCACAGATTTCACTGATTCCCTGCAACAGTTCTGCCAAGGTGAGTGAGGAAATCGGGGGTGGGATCTGAAGCAGGCGAGCTATCACCCATAGCTCATCAACTATGTGGGTGAGATCGCCCTGGGTGATGAGGGGTACCACCATCCTCTTCAGTGTTTTCTTACTTGGGAATGGAAAGATAGCTCTATTGAGGGTCAAAGGACACTCCCCAAGACTTACATTGAGCCCCACATGACTCCAGGCATCATACTTCCAGGCCATGGGGAGATTAAAATATTGATAGCAAATCTTCAGAACAGACCAATCCAAATCCGCCAGCATCAGATTATAGCACATTTACATCTGAACCCAGTTGAGGAGATCAACCAGGTTCATAAGTTTGGTACTTTGGATAAATTGGTCTGCCCATTGAGCAGCCTTCCAGTGTAATGGCAGTTGTGCCGCAGGAGAATTTAATGGGGTTATCAGAAGACCAGAAGCTGCAGGTGGAAGCTTTATTTCTAAAATATAAAGATATTTTTGTGGTTGATGATCATGATTTGGGGTGCACTTGGGGAAATGTTCAGCAACTGGACATTTGGGATCATCCTCTCATTAGGTCTTGACCAATACGCTGATCATGGGCATCTGAAGAAGTTGTCACCGAGGAGATTAATAAGCTGCTAGAGCAGGGAATGCTCAAACCATCTAAGAGTCCATAGGCTTCGCCTGTCATAATTGCTAAAAATAAGGATGGCACTAACCGCATAGTAATTGACTACTGGAAGCTCAATATTATCATCAAAAAGATTAATACCCTCTACCACGGATTGATGATGCACTGGATTGGTTAGGTGGAGCCTACAACTTCTCGGTAATGGATTTGATATCCAGTTATTGGCAAATTGAGTAGCCCACGGCAGAACAAGAGAAATGCGCTGTAATCATGTCAAAAGGGCTTTTCCAACCAACATGTATGCTGCAAGGGCTATGTAACGCCCTGGCTACTTTTCAACGAGCAATGGACACCATACTGGGTGATCTGAAGCTGTCATGCATTGTTGTGTATCTCAACAATACTAACGTCCTCTCTCGCACATTCATTGAGCACCTTACCATTTTGAAGAGGTATTTCGCTGATTAGCTGAGGCCAATATTAAAATCAAGCCTTGGAAATGTTACTTCTTCAAGGATCAGCTTGAGTACCTTGGGTTTGTGTGGATGCGAGTGGGCTAAGACCTCAACCAGCCAAGGCATAGGCTATCCAGAGGATGTCTAAGCCAGTCAATAAGTAAGACATTCAGGTGTTTTTGGGTATGGTGGGTTATTACTGACGATTCATACCCAATTTTAGTTGCATCAGAGGTCCACTTTGAGCTACTAAAAAAGGACGCCATGTTAAAATGGATGGAATGACATCAATGTGCCTTTGATACACCTTAAATGGCTTTAATTAGTGCGCCTGTGTTGTGCTACCCTAATTTTGATAAGGAATTTATAGTGCAAATGGACGCGTCACTTTCCACTGTTGGTGCAGTCCTGTCTCAGAAGGACGATGAGGAAGAGGAGCACCCCATGGCATACTGTAGTCATAAAATGAATTGCCATGAACGGAATTACACTGTAACTGAGTGAGAGTGCTTAGGGGTGATCTATGCATATAAACAGTTTTGAGTCTACTTGAATGGAGTAAAGTTTAAAGTCATGACGGATCATGCATTATTGCGCTGGTTGCAGAACTTAAGAGAACCTGAGGGGCGACTGGACCGATGGGCCCTTAAGCTGCAAGCTTATGACTTTAAAATTCTTCACCAACCAGGAGCAAAACACCAGAACGCTGATTGCTTATCAAGATTGCCAACAATTGCAGTTGCGGCAGATTTAAGTGACATAGTGTCAACAAAATGCTCAGCGGGAAGTACGATGATAAACCACCTCAAGTTATCAAGTTACTAGATGGACTCAGGACCAATATGTTCCTAAAAACGGGGAGTTGTATAAGCGTATAGGGAACGTTACCATATATATCCCAAGACCTTCCACCCACCCGAATATTATGAGTGCACACCAATAAGTTGGCCATGTTGGAGTCCATAAAACTATTGAATTGTTAATACACGGTATTATTGTGAAAGCATAAAATTTGATGCGCTTGAGACCCTTTCTTACTGCCACCAGTGCCAGGTGGAGAAGTCGTTCCACCAGAAGACTTCATACCAGTTGGTAAAACCTCGCTTTGCTTGGCATACCATCTCTATTGATATTGTGGGGCCTCTGTTGACTGAAGCTAACCGGTATAAGTATATCCTGGTGGCAATCAACCACTTGACCAGGTAGGTTGAGGCGCGAGCCATTTGGGATCTGGGGGCAGTTACTGTGGCTAAGTTTGTAATGAAATGCATCATACAGAGTCATGGCTGCCCGCAGTTTATCCTTACCAACAATGGAACCAACTTCACCTCTCACATTTTACCCAAGCTCAATGAATTGATGGCCATCCGCGGGGTCCTAACAACCAGATATCACCCTGAGTCCAATGGAATGGTTGAATGGGTTAACTGGAACTCTGGTGAACATACTACGGAAGTTGGTTATGGATAGGCCCTCTGATTGGAGTACCCTTCTTTCTACCGCAGTGTTCACCTACAATATAAGTTAACATTCTGCCATAGAAAAGCCTCTTCCAATTGCTTTATGGAAGGCACCCCAATATGCCTGCGCTGTTATATGCCTGTGTAGAGGACACCGGCAGAATGGAATCACAACAATATTTAACCACCATTACAAATATGCCTATTAGGTTAAAAACTGAAGCGTACTCAATCAGCTTAGCCATGAAAATCAAAAATCAGGCTTCTGATCAGGTATGGCGAAGTGGACTAGCACAGTTCAAAGACAGAGATATGGTGCTATTCCACAATCAGCACGGGTTTGGGTGGAAGCACAAGCTCACTAATATTTGGATTGGGCAGTTTGAAATAATAGGAAAATGGGAGTTAATTCTTATACTATCAAGGATCCTGTGAGCAAACAGATTATAAATTGGGCGCATGCAAAGTTCCTTCAGGAATATAAGCAGTAATGTAGCCCTCTAAAAATGGAAAAAAATAAAAACAAAAACAACAAAACACTATATATATACAGTATATATATGAAGCTTTTCTTTCTCGTAACAATCACTTTAGTTGTAAACTTTCTTTCTCGTTGCAATCACTTTTGCAACCTATTCAATTCAAGACTGAATCTAGTTTGATAATCTCGTAAGAGGAGATTAGTCTGCGCCCATGTCAGGGAGCAGTTGGGCAAGCAAGGTAAGAGGAGCAGGTGGAAGGCCCACGGCCTCCAACGTTCAAAAACGCCCCAGAGAATCTGGCGGAATAGACGAAAATCTTAAAAAACTGGCAGTCACGATTTCCCCAGAGATACTTGCATGGCAAGCATGATGCAACCAGTACATCAACACGCCACACTCCTAACCACTTTCATCGGTGGAATTTGGAGTCCGCGTGTATCTGGACATCCAAAAAATGGCCTTATGGGAAAAATTTTGTGAAGATGTACACAAAATTTTCCTGACCGCGGTGTACATTGCACCTCACTCCATGTCATGCGGTTGGCTGGACCTAGGTTTTGAAAGCAAAAAAGCAGCAGATGAGGCTGCAGCGGTGCACATAGTGGTCCACCTCCCCAAAGGGCAATGGGTCATCGAAACCAAACGCACCAAATGGACAAAATTAAACCAAATTTTCCTCACGTTTGACTTTTTGCCTACTACGGTAAAACGTGATATTTTGGAACAACACCTGAAAGATGGTCTCGCCATATATGGCGAAATACAATCTTTCAAAATGCAACGCTTCATGCTGATGCCACACCTGTGCATCAGCAAAGCCATCGCAATTCTGACCCCAACTGAGGAGATCGCGAAGGACCTAACCCAGATACCACACTCCACTTTTATTGATATTGCAGGGCATACCACCCACCCATTCTGGGTGACCTTGGACAGCGCGCCCCCAATTTGCACCCACTGTGATGCATTCAGCCATAAGGCACACGCATGCTTCATCAAGGTGGGCGTCACATTCCAAGAGCACCCTCAGCGGCCATGGCCAACGGAGAGGCGCACTACAAACCAACTGCAAGCACCAAGGAGGCTTTCCCGTGGGGAGCACAAGGCTGCTACCTATTGGTAAAGCCTATTTCCCGCAAAAATGGAAGAAGGCTAAGCAGGCCCATAGGGCCGTGGCCAAGGAAATTGCCAAGGCCACCACCGCTATCCCATACTCACAACGCCAGGAGGACATGGAAACCTTCGCAGCAGAAGCAACTTGGGAATCCATCAACCAATCAGATTGGGAAGCCCATGCCGAGCGGGCCACTCAATCTGAGGACCTGATGGGAGACTCAATCTCACCCAATCGTTGCACCCAAGCTCCAGTCAAAACTGACTTGGGACCTATCCCAACTGAAATTTTTTTTTGACCCACTCAACGGTGCACTGAACTCATCTGCACCGCAAAAAATTTGTCCAACGTCAGGAAAACAAAAAGCGAAGGCAAAAGCCAACGTGACTCTTTCTGCAAAAATCAACAAAAACTCCAATAGCATTGCTGCTAACACCTGTGCTGCTGTGAAAGCCCGTGGGGACCTAGAAGAGGCTGGTGGGCCCGGGGGCCCCCCCCTTGCACCTAAGGTGTGATGGGGGAAACCTTCACTTTAGGGACGTTGAATATTGCCAGACTCAAGGCCTCCCTGTCCTGGGCTAGGAAACTGAGTTTTCTACAACATAATTTACCCATGGATATCCTGGCCATCCAGGAGTCCCACTGTCCACGAGGTTCTGAGGAAACTTGGAAAACAATGCTCCTCCCATCCCTATCCTTTTGGTCGAAGCACTGTGGGGTGCTAATTTAGAAAATAAATTTTTCAAATTAGTATCCTCAGAAATATTCCTAAATGGCCGAGTGCTTATCACCTTCTCGTGGGCTGACATAGTGCACGCAATTGTCAACATCTAAGCCCCAAACGGTGCACACAAGCATCAGGAATTTTTCTCGTCAGTCAAATTTCTCCTGCTACCCCTGATTCTTTCCTAGTCGGTGACATGAACTGTTGGCTAACCTCACCAATGGACCGGTGGCCTCCCTCACCCCACGCCCCACAGGGTCACGTAGAACTACGCGTTCTAAAGGCCACCCTTGGGTTAATGGATGTGCTGCTGCGACATGCCCCGCTGCTCAAAAACATGATGTGTCCCCACGTCCACAACAGCCAATTAAGGTCCATGACCCGCATCAACCTTATTCTAACACCAGCGAAATTCCAACCCCACATCTCCCACTTCAAAACAACGAAAATGGAATTCTCCAACCACTGACTGGTCTCGATAACCTACCACCTACCTGTCACAGTTTCTAAGGCCCCACATTGGTGCAAAATCTGCCCCCCCGAGCTTGCATCACTAGGATTTTCCAAATGGGTGGAAGAGGCAACTTTGGCATAAAAGTTTGTTGCACCATTTTGCATGGACCCCATTTCCACATGGGCAACTTTCAAAGAGGACACCATCTGCCACTCTCACCATCTCTCCTCCAGATGCTCACAAGCCACATCGGCGGTTATCTCGCGCGCTCTGGCAGAATTGACACACTTGGAGTCCAACATTCCAGCTACAGGATACAGCCCTGCATGGGGCCAGAAGTGGGTGGAGGCAGCTGCCCACCTCAACGCACTCGAAAGGCAACACAAACATCAGGTTTGTGTTCAATACAGGGCCACATGCATCACAAAAGGCGACAAGTGCACCGCACATTTCTTTAAAAAAATTTTTGCACCAAGCCAGAGCATGGCCTGCACACATGTGCAAAGATTGGATAGTTCTATTGTGGATACACCAGCTGAAGTGGCAATCAAAACGCAAAAATATTACTCCAAGTTGTACCAAGCCAAACCAATTCAGCCGGCCAAAGTGGCAGAATTTCTCGACCGAGCTCATATCTGCACCATTTTCTGATACCCAGAAATAATGAATTTAATTACTCCAAACGAATTATGGACAGCCATTTTCGGTGCGCCAAACTGAAAATGCCCAGGCTCAGATGGCATTCCATATGAGTTCTACAAAAATATTTTAAATATATATCCCCACTTCTTCTTGCCTCACTTAACCAAATCCTGTTGAAACGCGCCTCCTACCAGGAGGACAAGAGGCCTTTACTGTCACACTCTTCAAGAAAGGGGATAACTTGACTTAACCAACTGGCGCCTCATTTCTCTAACAAACACAGACACCAAAAATTTTAACAAAAATTATGGCTAACCGATTAGGGACTGTAGCATTTGTCACCATCTCCCCAGAACAATTTGGTTTCATCCCCAGAAGGTCAATTTGATAACATGCACTCTGTGGCTAATGTATGTCAGTCCACAGCCTCTGGGGCACTTGTATTCTTGGATTAACAAAAGGCCTATGATAGAGTAAACTGGGAATACCTAAGGGCCTGCCTCCATCAATTCCGCCTACCCCCTCACTTCATCAACTGGGTGATGCTGCTCACGGAATCTGCAACAGTGGCAGTGCATGGCCCTGGCTTCCTAATGGAAGTAGTCCGCCCTCAAAGGGGCTTGCGACAAGGGGACCCCCTCAGCCCACTCTTATACAACTTCAGCCTTGACCCACTACTGCGAAATGTGAATGCCCAACTCAAAGGAGTCCATGTGCCAGGCCAAGCCCCAATCAAGATATTGGCGTTCGCAGATGATTAAGTGTGGTTGGGGTGTCTAATAATCAAGATGCACGCGCGCTTGAAGCTCTCATCCAAGAATATTCCCAGGTAAGCACCGCGGCACTGAACGCCTCCAAGACCAAAATCATCCTCCTTGGTCGGTTTCAGAACTGCTGGGCCCCAGCAATTAGTTCCCAACCCAGCCCATCTGCTCGCCCACGTCCATGCCTTACTAATTCAACACACACCGCTCCGCCGGTGCTCCCCTTCATGCCACGTCCTACCATAGGACCGGTGCGCCATCTGGGCGTGTGGATGGAGGCAGGCGGATATGCGTCAGCAGTAATGGAGTGCTGTATTCTGGACAACGTGACAAAGCGAATCGCCTCTCTCAGAGCCCACCCTACTACCCTCACTGGCAGGGTTGTTCTTGCCAACTCTATGCTCCTATCCAAAGTCTGGTTCAGAGCCCAAGCCATCCCCTTCTCCCTAAGCTTCTTCAAATCATTGTATGCTTTGCTGCAAGGATGGCTTTGGTCAGGCCGCCCTCCACCAGTGCGGCTAGAGGTCATGTTTGGCCCTCATCATCATGGTGGCATGGGCCTGCTTGACTTCAAAGCCCATGCTGCCAAGATCCTGGGCACCTGGATCGCGGCTGTCACCGCTCGTACACTCCCATCCCAACACTGGTCCCGCGCAGCCCACTCCAACTTCTCCCAAGCCTTGGGCCTCAACAATTCATCGAACCCCACTCCCTGATAAAACACCTCACATCACACACATTGGCCACAGGTCCTCACGGGACAAAAACCCACTACAAACGAATCCTACTCTCCATGCGGAGCGCAGAGTGGAGAATTCGTATTAGCGGACATACAAAACAAAGAGGCCGCCCCTCTCCTCAATTCACACAGGAGGTACAGGGGCTACCCATCCATGATGGCGTGATCCCCATTCGGCCCCATGTCCTATCCAGGGTGGACTACCTGGACATGATGGACATCCCTTATTCCATTGAGACCCAAAAAACAATCTGGAAATATGTACATCACCCTCTGTTGTAGCCTCAAGTCCGCTCCCATGTGTAGCGTTGCCTGAGGCGGGTGTATCATACAGCTGAGCGCTCTAACGCTTTACACTCATCCTGTGTCGTGTGCGGCCAGTATGGAACGCTGTTCCACCGCCTGGAGAAGTGCCCCACCTCTAAAGTGATATGGCGCGAAGTTCAACGTCTGCTGGGCCAGGATCAAACTCATCCCTTCAGTCTGTCAAGAGATATGTTTGCTCTATCAATGGCCTCCTCCCTTCCACCCTCCCTCCATGCTCTGATGGTTGCAATCGCCATGTGGACCATCCACACGATTGTCTTAGATGCCATCGCAGGCTCACCCCCACCCTCCCAGAAACTGTCCACAGATTCTGGTCTCATTTGGTGGACCACTTTCAAGCGTGGATGTTTGGATGCCTCCCACCACCTCACCGACAGCTGGTCTCCTCCTGGTTCCCAGTCTGGTTTATCAAATCATACCCCTTCCTCCACACGTGCTCAATAGTGGCTACGGCCTCTTCACATGTTCCCTCCCCTCCCCATAAGTGGCGTTCCCGCTGGCAACAAGAGATAGCATCGCTTCTCTGGGGTGCCTCCCCTGGTACTAAGTTTATCTGTCCTGAGTCATATTCGGAAGTGTCCATCCCATGGTCAGCCTTCCCCGCAATAAATTTAAAATTTAGATTTAAAACAATCACTTTAGTTACTATGATTCAATTTGAACAGCAAATTTGGATATTCACACACAGGAAAGATGGGCGACTTTAATAACAAAAATAATACAACATGGGTGAGCGTCGCAGCAAGCGGTGCGCTTAATGGTGCAACTAAGCGCAAGAAACGCCCTGGAGGGGGACCAGGAACCCAATCTGCAAAGAAATCACAAACTCAGACACCATCTGTGCTTATGGTATTT
Organism: Massospora cicadina; assembly: GCA_022478985.1. Lineage (NCBI taxonomy): Eukaryota > Fungi > Entomophthoromycota > Entomophthoromycetes > Entomophthorales > Entomophthoraceae > Massospora > Massospora cicadina. Next base: position 35,367 of record JAKSZP010001692.1, on the reverse strand, counting down.
ACTGTAAAGCACGCGCAATACATGTACATTCAATTCAACCAACCTTTGTCAAAGGTGGAACATGGGATCAGACTCTTCCTTGGGGATGAGTCACCAACCCTGTGGGAGAAAACATGTGAGGCACAGCCCTCACTTTTCCCTCACGCGGTGTATGTAGCCGCCAACAACATGGGATGCGGCTGGATCAATATTGGTTTTGAAACAGCCAATGAAGCTGATGCTGCAGCAAAAATCTGTGTGGAAATTGCCCTCCCTGAGGGCAAAAATTGTGCGCACCGCGTGCACCAGATGGAACAAAGCAAAAACTTTGTTCATCTCCTTTGACTCGCTCCCCACCAACCTTCCTCATAAGGTAATCGAGGAGGAGCTCCGCAAAGGTCTTGTGGCCTATGGAGAAATCCAACAACTTGAATTACAGCGATTTCGCTTAATGCCCAACCTATGCACGGGCAAAGCTATCGCTGTAATCAACCCCTTCCCAGAAGTGGAAGAGGATTTATCCAGAATTTGCCACGCAGCAGAATTTCACTTTGCAGATGGGGGCCAGTCAGCTGCATTCTGAGTTACACCGGAATGCGCACCACCCATTTGCAACCACTGTGGCTCACTGGGCCACAAGGAACATGCATGCCCTGTAAAAGAGGGCTTAATGGAAAATTATTTTTGTGAAGAAGCTATGGACGAAGATAATGAAAACTTCGCCATAATGACTGATGGCCACCACCCATTCCGCTGGGGTGAAGATGGACTATACTCCATCGTGGACCCAGTTACAAGTAAACAGCGTAAAGCAGCACAAAAAGCCCGCAAGAGAGCAGCGGCTGAAGCGGGGCACACGCAGAATCCGCCATTAACCACGGACAAATTCAGGAGGATATTTCAGATATTCACTGAACCAACCAATCAGAACAATATGCCCAGGTCGAAAATTTTCACAGTAACCAGACTGAACCACAAAGCGTCATCAGTCATGCACATACTGAGGAACAATGCAACCGCAATTTGGGTGAAAATGCGGTGCACAATGCAACAAAGTTGAACCTCAAAAATATAAAATCTAATCAACAACCCGCATCAAATCAACATGAGACCTGTGCAGGAAAAGTTGATGCAAATGCAAAAACCGCAATTCCCTTGAATCATTGGGTCAGATCAAGGGAACCAACTATGGCAGTGAAAGAGTTGGAGTACAGACGCGGAGCATGGACAAAATGAGCCACAGTGAGATAGGACCAGAGGGTCCTCCCAACCGCTCCTGAGGCGCCACGGGCACCTCAGTGTCAATAGGGACGTAAATATCGCGGGAGCCAGGGCTCATACGTCCTAAGCCAAAAGCTGGCATTCCTGTAAAAACCTCTTGTAGACATCTTGGCCATCCAAGAAAACCACTGCCTACAAGGGGAAGAAGAATCCTGGTCAACCAGGGTCGCAACATCACAATCAGTATGGACATCTCACTGTGGGGTGATAGTCCAAAACAACAAAAAAATTAAAATTACAAATTCATCATCACACTTGCACAGTCGAGTCCTGGTAGCAACAATCACATGCCAAGATGAAATAATTTCATTAGCATGTATCTACGCACCGTGCACTGCAACTGAGAGAAAAAAATTTTGAAAAAATTTCTACCCTCACCCTCCCACCAGATATCATCATGTTAGGCGATTTCAACTGCTGGGATAACCCCAATACAGATCGATGGCCTAATCCCAGGGGATACCCACCTGGACACATTGAATATCGCACAATGAAGGCATCTCTTGGCTTACAGGATGCTCTTCCTCCCAATTCACCAATCCTTCCCCATATGACAAGACCCAACATACATGAGGGACTGCTCATATCAATGAGTCGTATTGACCACATCCTCATCCCACAATCCCACCACTCAAGAATCTCCAAATTTACAACAAAAAAGATCAATTTTTCTGATCACCGATTAGTTACAGTGCAGTTAGCGCCAACCCAATCCCACACACAGGTGTTGCCTTGGAGAAAGCTTCACCCAGAAAATATAAGATTGCCTGAGATATCTGACTGGGTTGAAAACAAGGCTACAAACCCAGAATTTACAGCCCCATTCACTTCAAATCCCATCGGAACATGGGAAAATTCTAAAAAAGATTTAATCAACAAAACCTGACATATTACGTCACACAAGTACACTGCGGACACAGCCACAATCAAGCGTACCTTGGCAGAACTAGACCACCTGAAAATAAATACTCTGAGATCTGGCTATAGCCCTATTTGGGGACGCAAATGGGCAGAAATTTCAGCCTGACTTAACAATCTCATCTTTGAACACCAACACAGAATCAAAGTATTGAACAAAGGTAAGTTCATTTAGGAAGGCGAAACCTGTTCAACATACTTTTTCCGCCAATTCCACTCCTGTGGAAACCAGCCCATGTGCACACAGGTCCGCAAGACCAACGGCACTGTGGCAACTGACCCTGAGGAGGTCAAGGCGGAAGTACACCGCTATTACACTGAATTATATCGCGATATGCCAACAGATCCACAAAAAATTAAAGAATTTATTCAAACTGCCAAGATACAAAGTACACCACCAAATTACAATATACTATCTCTTATCACACGGGAGGAGTTTTGGGAAACAATTCGCGGTGCACCACATAGAAATTCCCAGGGCCTGATGGGATACCCTACGAATTTTACAAAAAATATTTTCAACAAATCGCCCCCTCTCCTATTGGCGTCAATGAACCAGAGTTTGTTGGAAACACGCCTATTACCAGGAGGCCATGAATCCTACGTTATAACCTTGTATAAAAAGGGTGACAAGTTGGACCTGGCTAACTGGCGCCCAATTGCACTCTCCAACACTGACACAAAAATTCTAACAAAAATTCTAGCAGCTAGATTAGGCGCAATTGCATCTGACGCCCTATCACCCAACCAGTTTGGGTTTATACCAGGGCGTTCAATCTGGAACAACATACACCCTGTTGCAAACATTTGCCAATCCAAAGCAACTGGTGCCCTGGTCTTCTTGGATCAGGAAAAGGCGTATGACCGTGTTAGCTGGCCATACCTAAAAGAATGTCTACATGCCTTCAAACTCCACCAAGATTCATAAAATGGGCGATGCTCCTAACAGAATCTGCAACCATGGCTGTATGCGGCCCTGGATTCCTAACAAACAAGATTAAACCACACAGAGGGCTCAAACAGGGGGATCCCCTCAGCCCACTGCCATACATTTTCAGCTTTGACCCACTCCTCCGAGTAACTGACTCACGTCTCATGGGGATAACCGCACAAGGACAACCAACAGTCAAGATACTGGCCTTTGCAGATGACTGCGTAGCAGGTATAGCAAACAATGAAGATTCCCGACAGCTGGAACACACTCTAGAGGAATACTCCAAGGTGAGCAATGCATCGCTCAACAAAAGGAAGACAGAAGTCATCCTCTTAGGCAAATACACAAACAATTGGGCCACAACATCAGAACCTCACACCAACACTCGAAGAAAAAACCCAATTATATTACCCTTTGCAACACCTCCCACCACCACTCCTGTCCGACACCTTGGAATCTGGCTAGAATCAGGGGATATGCTAATGAGACAATGGAAAGTAACCTGTTACAACGGGTATCCAAACGCGTCGCCTCCTTAAGGGAAGAACCCCAGGACTAACAGGACGAGTTACAATTGCTAACTCGCTCATCTTTCCAATACTGTGGTACCAGGCCCATGCGATAGCCTTCTCACCTACCTTTATAACCTCAATTCGCGCGCTTATCCAGGGCTGGCTGTGGCCTGGCTCTCACCCTCCTATACGTATGGAAACACTATTTGGCCCACGCTCAAGCGGAGGCATGGCACTAATAGATTTTGAGAGCCATGCCAATCACATCCTAGGTACCTGGATAAAGGAAATCCTTGCTCCAGACCTCCCGCAACAACATTGGTCCAGAGCAGCAGGGACTAACTTTGCACAGGCGCTCAAATTAACCAACCCACATAGTCCACCCAGACTCTTTCATACCTTGCCAAGCACCCTACTGCAACGGGTCCACATGGAACCTCCCCTCATTTCAAACATATCCTCCGAACTATCCGCCGTATGGGATGGACCATAGAGAACATGGGTACTATACAGGGAAGGGGGACGACCCAGCTACCAATTCAAATTAAGAAACCCAGAAAACCACCCCCAGAGGGATATGCTCGCAACAACCCCAAGCATAGCTAGGATAGAATACCTAGATATGCTGGACATTCCCTATGATCTAACCACACAGAAAGCAATGTGGAAAATGACACACCACCCACTCCTACAACCAAGGATAAGAGCAAACGCCTGGCGCTGTTTGAGAAGGACCTATAGGATGGCGGACCGCTCCAACTCCCTCCACAAAACATGCGCAGTATGTGGAGGGGAGGGATCCCTACATCACCGCCTAGAAACATGCCCCCCAACCAAAGCTATATGGCAGGAAGTCGCACGCCTGCTCAAGATTCAAAACGAACAGGAATTCTTGATATCAAAGAGTATCTTCGCGCTCCAGATCGAGTCACCAATCCCATCTACACTCCGCTCCCTAATATACCCATTGCAATGTGGACAATACACAATTGCATTAGATACGTTCAAGGGCACGGTCCCAACCATTCATGGGATTATTAGCAGATTCCATGTCCACTTACTAGAGCACTTCCAAGCCTGGCTCTATGGATATATGAGACCAAGACAAAAAGCGCTCATAGAATCATGGTTCCCACTCTGGTTCCTCCACACAGACCCTTTCCTTCACACCTGCTCCATAGCAGGGGAAACCCCCTCGGAGTAGTGCACCAACACCCCCATACCTGGCAGTCCCGCTGGCAACAGGGGTAGCTTGAGTACCCTGGGGTGCCCAATTTTTATATTTCTTAGTTAATCTTAGTTTCATATATATTCGGTAATGTCTGTCCCCTGTTCAGCTTACCTCGGTTAAATAAAAATAAACAGTATATATATGTGTAACTACTTACAAGAAAATTATTCAAAGAATACCATATGTGAGTTTTATTAATTTTAATTGGGGTTGTTACTTGAGGTTTTTCACTTCGCTGACTTCATCTTCCTGTCTTTTTTCAGCTATTGTGGTGTTCCTTTTGTTTTTATCAATGGGACCTTTGTTTCTTCTTCCACAGCTTCGAGCGTGCCATTGTTTCTATGGGCTCATCTAGGGGTTGGGGGTGGAGGCGAAGGCTGCTGAGGTGAGAGCAAGGAGGCCGATGTCCAATCCAGGGCCATTGCGCTAGTCCAAAGAGGAAAGGCCAGTGCCATGGGGCTAGAAGAGGAAGATGGACTGGGATTCCAGGGTAACAGGCGAGGTGGTGATAGCTTGGTTAGTTGATTGAGTCAAAACCATTTTTGCCCCACGAGGAGCAAAGCTTGCAACCACATGAATTCATGATCCCAGGAAATCAACGAGTATGCCACAGATGGGGCCAGAGTTATAAGGACTGGTGAGTAAGCAGGTGAGTGCTGGATCAAGGGAAAAGGCTGCGCCCAGCGCTAGGCAATCTACAGGGAAGTCCTCCATGCTTTGATATGCTATTAGAAAAGGAGTGGTTGCAGTGAATGCTGCACTCTGGGCCTACTTGAGGGCTGTCCAGTGCTGCACTATTTTCTGAACCTAAAACAGTTGTGGGATGCAAACTTAAGTTACCTAAGAGCGCCATGATAAGAAGGTACTGCGATGGATTGTTGGCACTGAGGGCGGTGAACGCTGCGGTGACCCAGAGTGAATGTGAGCTAACTGGTTGTTGCAGAAGTTTACCCCAGGGACCAGAAGTGGGTAGGAGCATGGGGAAAGGACCCTGACCAGCAGGCTATCACCCATTGCACCAAGCACAGCATCCTCTGAATGGACAGAGCAAGGGATGGGGATCAGCCAGAGATGGAAGCACTAGGCGACTAAAGCCGCTTGCCAGGAGCTGGGCTGCTTCATTATACAAAGGCCCTCGAGTACGCTCACCTCCCTAGCGTAGCTGGGCCACTATGTCTCTCTGGGGGTTCGCCAAGAAGCCAAATGGCTGACAAATTCAGAATAATCTCTCCTGAGTTAGCACAGTTGTGAGGTCCACGTCAGCCTCATCCTCATCAGCTGGGGGAAAAGGGAACCAGGGAAGAGGGATGTGGCCTGGGCTGGGTAACTCCACACCAAGCCACAAATGGTAGAAGAAAGTGAACTCACAGACTCGCAGCTGTTGGCATGGAATAGTTTGCAAAGCTATTGAAGGAAAAAGAGATGTACAGCTTATTGTCCAGTCAAAGGGGGGTAATGTCACAAATCTATATGACTGGATGACAAGCCACCATTATGACCAAGAAGATCATTGGAGGAATTCTGACAAAGGTTCAATGGACATAATCAGCCAAGAATGTTTCAGAGCTATAAGTAATTGATCGCCTTAGGATGAGGCATATGTTGGGCCATAATGGGTCTTATCAGATTGCCTCCAAAATGGAGAGATAAGGCAATGTTGACATTTGACAAAAGATAAATTTGAATCGCATTGAATCAAGGCGATAAAGAATTGAAGAACAACAAGTCAAAACCAAAGAAAAAAACAGCAAAACGAATAAACTAAGCAAAAAGGGTTGGTGCTAACTAAGTTGCTGGGATATCATTGAAACAAGGGGACTGGAAGAGGAGGTCTTTAAAGGAAGAAAATAAGAAAGGAGAAGAATCAAGGGAAGATCAGACTAGAGGAAGATCCGCCAATTTATTATATTAGAATAATGAAGTGTTTGGATAAATTGCTCCCATTTTATTATAAATTAATTGTTTGCAAGTGTATCGAAGAACAGGCAATCATCATATTGTCCGTTCTAATTGTTCAATGGCTGAACCCTTGTGTGAAAAACCCTTCAGTGGGTACATACGGAATTGCCAAGATTCAAAACTCTTTTTCAAAATTTGGGTAGATTAGCACTGGCACATTAATCAATGCTGTACAAAGTGAATTAAAGGAGTTTGATGGCATTCTGTCCATTCAAATGTGGCATTCTTTCCTAATAACTCAAATAGTAGACTTCCAATAAAACTAAAGCTAGGTATAAAGTGGTGACAGTAGCTGACCATACTATAAGTACTTGTATATCTCGCTTACTGTTTGGTGTAGTCATCTTCCAGATGGCCTCCACCTTGGCTGGTTGGGGCCCCAGCCTGTTGCATCAACCACAAACCTGAGGTACTCTAGCTGATACTTTAAAAAGTGGAATTTCTGGGGCTTTGTTTTTGATGTTGGCCTCAGCCAACTGGCGGAATACCTCTTCCAAATAATTAAGGTGCTCAGAAAACGTGTGGGAGAAAACGTTGATATCATCAAGGTATACAAGAATGCATGACAGCTTCAAGTTGCCAAGGATAATGTACAGCGCCCGTTGGAATGTAGCCAAATTATTACACAGCCCTTGTGGCATACACGTTGTTGAAAAAGCCCATTTGACTGGATAATGGCGCATTTCTCCTGTTCCACCGCAGGTAACTCAATCTTTCAATATCCATATATCAAATCAATTTCAGAGAAGTAACGAGATCCTCCCAACCAGTTCAATGCATTGTTGATTTGTGGCAAAGGGCATGAGTCCTTTTTCATAATGCTATTGAGTTTATGGTAGTTTATTACTACCCGGTTAGTACTACCATTCTTTTTGACAATTAGGATAGGGGAAGCCCACAGGCTCTTCGACAGTTCAAGCATTCCTTGCTCCAACAGTTTATCAATTTCCACTGTGACATCTTCTTCCACTGCTCTAGATTGGCGGAATGGCTGAGATCTGATGGGGGGATGACCACCAGTGTCCACTCAATGGATAACTCCTTAAGCGCACCCTAAATCATAAAATTGACAGCAAAGATCTCCTTGTATTTTTGAAATAAGCCTTCTGCTTGATAATTCTGGTCTTCCATTAACCCCAATAAATTTTCATGCGGTATAACCACCATTATGCTGAGCTGTGGTTTGTTGGGAAGACCAAATTCATCTAGCGAACCAAACTCATGAACCTGGAAGACCTCCTCAACTGGGATGAAATGTATTTATGCCACTATTTGGTCAGTGAATTTGCATCAGTCTATTATGAAGATTTTCTACCAAGACCTTGATCTCCCATGTCCAGGAGTATAATGCCTGAAGCCACATGAGGCTCAAGCTGCGATTACTGATAGGGCCCAATGACCTCCTCATATAGCCCAATAGGCACTTCCACCTCTAACTCGGTGTTTATTATTACTTGGTGTCCAGTCGGGGATAGATATAGGGCCAGAAGCTCTAAGCGGTAGCCCTTGATATTCATAAATTTGATGGTAAATGGCCCAGGTCTTGCTCTTTAGTTTATGGTAGCAAACTGGAATCACCCCATCACCATATGCAAGGTTAATGTGACCCATGTTCACTGGATCCTTTGGCATTCTGCTGGAAGTGAAAAATTGGGATCCGCTGCCCCTGAATCTTAAAGGCATCTGCTGTCATATCAACAACAGCCCCAAAGTGGCGCATAAAAGCAGTTCTGATTAACAGCTCATAGTTATTATTTGGTAGCACTATAGCTTGTGCTACAATGACAATTGATCCAAACTGCAAGGGTAGCGCTCTGTACGCTCCTTCAGAGACTGTGCTTTCCACGCCTGCAGTCCCATACACCATATGATGCTCCATGTCAGAATTTAATGCCAACTTCGCCACCAACTTTGTGGACACTATGTTGCTTGGGGCACCCATATCAATTATTGCACAGACTCAGCTCTATCTACAACAGTGTCACAGTAAGTACACTCAGAGTAAGATGCATTCTAATTATTTAAAACGTGTACATTTAATGGATCTTATTTCCCTAGGAAGCTCATAATATGCTCCACAACTTTAGGGTACTTTTTAACAATAGCATCCACAGGAAGGGCCACATTTACCCCTTTTAAGAGAAGCGCATCAGCTAATGAATCTGGTTCATCTGTAGAAAGTTGATCTAACATTTGACAAGCATAAGGCTTTGGTTGCTCCTGGGGGCCTGCTTCCACCATGTCCATGAATTGCGCTCATGTCAGCACATTTACCCCTCCAACTGGCTGCTGATATAGAAAGGCATTGTTGTATTGAGGAACTTCCGCTGAATGTATGGGGATAGGAGCAAATGGGTTGTTTTGAGTCAGAATAGCGAAGGTAGAGAGTCCCATCTCTACTACACTCTGACTTTTTCCTGATTGTACTGCTTTCATGGTAGGTAATGGACCCAATGATTGAGACAAATTTGGGCCAGGTTCCCAGAGCGACCGCACAAAAAATTGACCCCATGAGACCTCCGTCCTTGATTGTTGTAAACTGGGCCACCCCAAAAGTTGGGCTGGGGTTGAGAATAGTAAACAGACCCCTCCTGATAGTTGAACTGCTGATGGCAACTTTGTTGGAAGCGAAGCATGTAGTGATAATAAGGCCAGGGGTTACTACACAGACGCGGGACAGGGAGGGATAATTCCTCTGAATAAGAAAGGCCAGCAGCGGAGGTGATAGGTTTCTGCTTTATATTGGGCGGAGGGAAGATAGCGGATAGATGGCGTAAAATTTGAACGAGTTTAGGCAAGGGTAAGTCAACCTCTAAATATGGAGCCATAGCATTGAAAAGCTCACAGTATGGTTTCACAGCGGAGTTCAACGCTATGCATATGTCAGGTTCAGTTAAAGTCCCTGCCCCAATTAACAAATGGGCTTCTGCTGTAAATCGATTAGCAAACATGGTGAGGGCCACATTATGCTGAAACCCAATGGTTAAGAACTCAGCCTTCCACTGCGCCATCTTTGAAGCTACTCCAAACAACCACAGCACAATATCTTCACTTTTTTTTATAGGAAACAGAACTGTTAGAAATATAGCAAGTAACTTTGTTGGTGCTTCCAACATCCAGGGTGGATATTAATAATTTGGCTTTATGCCAATCTGAAGCTCCTTCTACTGCAAATTCAAATTGCTTAAAGGATCCATAGATATACCCATCACAATCAAACGGAGGCAGCTTGTCAATACAAACATTCTGCAGAAACTCCTTTTTACATTGAAGCACAGCATCCAGGGCAAGCTTGAGTTCCGCGTATTCAACAGTTGCAGTGTCTTAGAAAAGACTCCATGCCAAAGCAAGCATGATATGACATGTCCAGAAACTAAGAATTTTATCAGTTTTTATTAATTGATCAATGGGACCCTGTAGTGAGCACCACTGTTATAAAAATTGGCGGAATCATTAAGATATGCCATAAGGGTTTTGGCACAGGGTTCAGCCCACTGAGCAATAGGACCAACGATATGATGATTGTTGTCCTTGAAACAACAGAATAAACTATTTAATAAGTATGGAGCAATAACTCCAACAACACTCTTTTATTTAATATAGTAAAATACAGCGGATCCTCGCTGTTCTGCTCACTCTTAACTATTAACAACCTCCTCCTTCTCAATCATCTCAGTGACTTTGGATGATACCGCTCCCTTGGCTTAGTAATTCAATTTGCTGTATCTCCTTGGTTCCAGCAATTCTTCATTTGTTAATTACATTATTGCCTAATTTGAGGTGATTAACAACAATACAATATTACCTCATATTGAGGCACTCAAATAAACATAAATTGTATCAACTTAGTGGAGTTTATCTATTCTATTATAATGACTTAAAAATCATCCAGTCGTATCTGAATCAGGACAATAATTTTTATTAGTGTCAGCGCTGGAAAAAAATGAACCCCTCAATATCTGACTAGTCAGTAATTAAACTGTATCAAGGGTCAAATAGAATTTAATGATAATTTTAGTACAGCTTGTTACTATCCAGATAAGAAATATGTAAATATGACCTAAAAAGCTCAGAAAACTCATTTCATTTCAACTGAATGACATATGGGGAGTCATTATTAGGTAAGACGTACCCATGTGGTAATTATTTAATATGCCGTCAGGATTTTTACAAGAATGATCCTTCTGATAGTATCTGAATTAGGGGTTTTAGTTAGTGAGGCATAATTGCCAGCTAATTGCCTAGTTAAATAATATTTAATGTTATAAAAATAATATTCGTTTTAGATTTAGCAGATTCCCAGTTTGGCACTGACTATAAAATCGTAGGTGAATGTGGAGTTTTCCAGTGGAAAGCCAATGTATTCGTTTATAAGCATATAACAATGATTTTGCTAACTTAATTTGAGTTGGCGGAATCTTATCCTTGTGCTAACTGCCATAAGAAATGATTGTAGGATTTTCTGGTGGAAAGTCAAAGTATTTATTATCAATCATTTAGGATTTGCAATTAATTTGTAGTACTGGCAACTCATGCTGAGGATTTTCAAAGTTCTATCTAAATACAAATTTATATACAATTGACCAGCGACTTATGCTGAGGATGGAGTGACCTAAAATTAATATTTTGGTGATCAGATGAGCGGATCTGGAGGGAATCACTATGAAGTATGAATGAATGAAGAGGCAATATGATAGAGTTGTGGCATCAAGAGGCCGATGGGTTTTCCAGTATTTGATTGGCCAAAGAGTACTTAGACGCAGTAGCCCTGATAGTAGTATAAAAAGTTATTCATTCCCTCATAATAAACATCTCTCTTGCACCAAGCTTACTTTTATTTGATAGTGGTTTAGAGCAGCTAGAGTAGGAGTAGATAGGACTGGGGATCCCGAATAGGTGCAGGTGATCATGCTTGGAGTGGCTGGCGCTGCCAGACCCATGCCTCCTCCTTATGAGGAACCAGTGGAAACCTGGCCAGCTGGCTACCAGCAGATGTGCTGACTGGCTGCCAATCTTGCGGGGTGCAGCTCAGGAGTGTCATAGCACCCAGGAAGGGGATTGGACTCACCAGGGCATGCCCAGATGGGTTGGTGAAGGGTTGCAAAGGTGGGGCAGCACGGAAGTGCCTGAGCCGCCCAGAAAGGGGGCAGGAATTTTGGAGCATACACTGAGGATGCCTGGGGCTAAAGGCAAAGCCATTGGTGGTTAGTTGGTAGGTTGGACACAGGACTTATAGTGGTTGGTATGCCAATGAAGGTGAAACAGCAAAGGGCCACCAGTCTTCATACTGGGTTGGCCTGGCACACTAGCAGATCCCAGGGTCAATTTTGCGACATATGCTTTATCCAATCCCCATTAGTAGAAAATTATTGCATCTTGGGGGAACCACTCCCAGCCTATATAAAGGGGTGGTCCCCACTTAGGGGTTGGCTTTGGACTTGATGCGGCCTGGAGAGGAATCTCCAATCAACTCCCCTGGTTTTCTCACATAGATGAGGCAATCCAACTGCTTAATTTAGTAGTATTCGCCCATTTAATATTTGTAAAGATGTTACCACAATTTGTGGGGTTCCACCAAGAATCAGACAGAGTCTTTTGTCTGATATTGTCATTTTTTATTCAAAGCCCCAAAATTACGAAATTGGACATGTAATTACTTGATTGTGTTTGGTATCTGGAACTATTCTTACTTAAAACACTCTTTTTCTAAAATTGAGATGGCTTTTTTCTGAAAAGCTGACAGAAATTGATCCCAATCTGACAATATAGCCCAAACTTCTTTTGAGATAAACCCCAACAAAATTCAATAACCCTCAAAGTTGGTATCAACCCCAACTTACACGATCAACTAATGCTCCCTTGGAGCTACCTAATCTTAGTTTTCAAACCTGAGCCATTTTATGAGTGCAGCATCTTTGACTGAGATAATTGGGCTGCCACAGAGTCCCTGATTTGCTTAGCTTAATAGATCTAATATCAGAGTCTTTATATTTTTCCTGAGACACCTCCCAATTTCCCTTATATTTTTGCTATTAAGCTAATAAAACTTAATTTTTCTTTTTTCAATCTTAAGATTAAATTGAAATTTGATTGGAATTGCCTTACCAGATCAAGTATCTGATAAACGGCTTCTTTCCCAAAAGGAGCGATAAAGGTATTTACCAACACTCTTAGGCCTTATGTCACATTGCCAATATTAATCAAGGGATCCATGGTAACGCACCTGTGTTATTGACACCAGTTTTAAACCCCATTATGTTTGGCATATGGTTTCCTTGATGTCATTGGCCCTCTACCAACGGAGGCTAACCAGTCCAAGTACATCCTTGTGGTAATTGACCACTTGACATATGGGTTGAAGCGCGGGAAATACAGGATTTGGGGCGGTCACTGTGGCCAAGTTCATAATGTAATGTATTATCCAAGGACATGGCTCCCTCAGTTCCTCCTTTCCAATAATGGAACTAACTTCACTTTTCACATCCCACTAAAGCTAAACGAGCTGACGGCCATTTAGGGGGTTTTGACAACCCCATATCACCCCAAGTCTAATGGGATGGTCGAGCAAGATAATGGGATGTTAGTGAACTTATTTCATAAACTGATAGTGGACTGGCCTTCAGATAGGAGCTCCCTTCTTTCCACCGCCATCTTTGCTTATAACATAAGCTACCATTCTGCCACGGGGAAGAGTACCTTACAATTATTATATGGATGACACCCTGCTCTTCTAGCATTGCTCTATAATTGTATAGAAGATAATGGCATAATGGATCCTCACCATTATTTGAATAAACTAGTGGACATGTTGATCAAGTTGCAAACAGAAGCGTACTCCTTCAGCCTGGCTAAAAAGATAATAAATCAGGCCACCAATTGGGAATGGCGTAGTGGGCTAGCTCAGTTAAAAGTAGGTGATTCAATTATATTCCATGAACAACGCAGGTTTAGTCAGAAACATAAATTGGTCAATATCTGGATTGGTCCTTTTGAAGTTATTGAGAAAACTGTATTGTTGCCTATACTATCAAGAGCCCCGTGAGCGGTCAGATTATCAACTGAGTGCACACAAAGTTCCTTTAAGAATATAAACAATAGGAGTGTTATCGTTCAGTCAAGGGAGGGGTAATGCTAAGATTCTGATATGACTAAACGATTTGCCCTGGATAGCTACGGCGAATTAGTCAGAATACACCAGTCATGATATTAGTTACAATTATTTGAGCACCTTGAGATGAGGCGATATTGGGTAAGAAAGGGTTCTTAAAGGATAGCCTCCAGATAAGAAAATAAAGTAATGTCAACATTTGACAAATATTGAGTAAATCGCCTCAAACTAAGGCAATAGAGAATTCAAGAGTACTATACTCTGCTGAAACCAATGAGAATTTGGCGGAACTGAATAGTTTAAGACAAAGGAGCATTATTGAACAGAGTCGCCGATATATAAGTGAAATTGGATGATTGAAGAGGAGGATTAGTAATAGGATTGAGAGAGCAAAGCAGAAGGGATTCGTTTATAAAAAAATAAATAAAGTATTGTTGTTGGAGCTAGTTGCCTTTGACTTTAATTATATCTTTAATTTGTTTTAAGGACTGAAAATCCTCACATCATTATTCGTTGTTCAATAGGTTTGACCTGTGTGACCCTTATGGCGTGTCCCAACGGTATCGCCTAAAAATTATAACAGAAGTTATCTTAGAGATTCCTACCAAACTACACAAATCCACTGGGCCCCTAATTTTTATAAGCTTCGGCCTAAATGCTAGCAGGTACACCCCCAAGTCGCCTACCCCAAATTATTCTGCAACTATTGCAAAAGATAAAACCAAACTTTAAAATTTTGACGCACTCTTCAAAATAAGATAGCAAAAGATTAGTTAGTATAGGGCAGGAGGCTCCTTATGCTGAAGAAAATCAAGTGCCTCAAGACTTTGTTCTAGCTCTAGTCCCATGCCCAGCACCTCAGGATGTTTTTTGTTAGCTGCTCCTGAAGAAGTCAATGTACCCCTTTTTATCCAAGAAACAAAGATCTTCAGCTTTCTTATTTTAAAATTGGCCAATTACTCAAACAAATTTTGAAGGTCAGTTCCTCTATGGAAGGCCAAGCAATAGAAGATAAAACCTTCAAACACATTAAACAGCCCCAAGTTTGGCTGCAGCAAAATCCTCCGCTTGTTTCGCCACAAATACCTAATGACAGTTTACTAGCCATTAATTTCCAGTTTAGCTTTTTTAGGTTTGAGTAGAGGTAGTCATTCACAAAGTTAAAGTGCTGGTATAATCAATACCAGTTTTCCAGTTAACACATATCATCCCAACTTATCCAGAAAATAAAAATGCTCCATATTTGATTCATGAAGCTGAATATGAGACGGTGGGTAAGCAGTCAATTAAGGCAATTGGGGCGTATTCTGCCTTACCTCCTCAATTTGAAAATCTTTTAATTACTGCCCCCACTATTGCATTAGAAAATAATGATTACAGGTTGCTTATTAGAGTCCAATTTAAATGCGGGATTTCAACTAAATCATCAGCCATAAAAAACTTTCTTCTGCTATGAGTTATTGGAAAATGTTAATATTTCAACTTCCAGTCAAAAGTAAAGGAGCTCCAAAAAATTACATGCCTCCTTGAATCTCCTTCATCCATTTGTAAAGTTGGATATCAAGTCTTAGGAGAAAAACTAAATACCCCTGATGTTATGGACACTAAAACTGGGATCCCTCTATATGCCCCCATACTATTAAATGTACCTTCTGGCTCACAAGTTATCATGTATATTGGTTTATGATTCACATCCCTCTTAATCAAGTTTTGGAGCTAAGTGGATATCCAAACCCTTTTTAAAGAAGAGTTGACCTGCCCTTAGATTTTGGATCCTGCCTAAGTGAAATCTATTTTATCCTATTAGGGAACCTAATGAGTCAAATCCTCCAATTCCATCAGTATGCCCCTATTTCTTATGTAAATTATGTCCCATTGAAAGTATCGCCAAATTGAGTTGTTTTGGATCCTTACTAGATAATGGTTTGATCCCTAACCCACAATAGCTCTAGTTTAAAGTAAAATCGGAGATAATCTTTGAGTTTTAAAAGCCCCAGGGGCTCCTAATGTGGGCAACTATTTCAGAATGAAGGCCTGGGGTACTGCACCCACCACACTAGGGCTGCGCTAATCTAAGCACCACTTAAGTATGTGGGCCCAACCATGATTGGAAGTATCTCATGCTACCCCCTAAACTGACATATGCCCACCCTGTTTAAGTACTGGGCAGCTCGTCTGCACCAGCCAGGACAGGCGATGTGCCTCTCATCCCCCTTGCAGGGGACAAGAACCGATGACCCCCAGGTTTAAGGCCCTGAGGAGGGGGAGAAGCACAAGCTTTCCCCTTTATCACCTGTTTTTTAGCGGAGTTATTCTCTCCGCCCCTTTTTGTCCAAAAGCCTTGGAGTCCTTTTGGATCCACCTTAATTTTCTTGCATGATCCATAATGCTACCAGCCAGCTTATGACGACTGAACTGGCAGCTAGCTGAGCTTCAGACCAGCTTATAAACCGCAACATTTATTGTAGGCAGGTGCACTGAAGCGCAGCCAACCAGGATTGCCCCTCCACTGTCCTGGGCCCGCACCCATGCAACCTCAGCTCGTGGGGATGCCGTTTGACAGGCACCATGCCCAGCTCATACCCCCTTCCTGCCCATACTCTCCCCTCAGGGAGTGGTAGACACCCACAAGAACAGGTCAGCACAGTCATCACTACCATCTCGTACTTCTTTCAGGCCATTAAAGGACCTAATCAACGTGCCTCTTTGGGTTCTGGTGTTAGCTACTCACCCATGTTTCCACAGGATTTCCCCAGTTGTGCCACGCAGAGCACTCATTTTAGCTACATAGCTCCCAAAATCGGAGACAATCTCAACCCTAATGAACGCCAGAACGGTGAAGACCTCCTTGAGGAGTAGTTCAATATTTTTCATTGGGACCAGGAGACTACAGAAAAATGTCAGGGGCAATTCACCATATTGAGACTAAGGACCCCCTTACAATTAAATCTCAGCCATGAAGAAAATCTATAGTCAAAGAAGCTCAAGTGGACCTAGAGCTACAGCAACTGTTAGAAGCAGGGTTACTTTTGACATCTAAAAGCCTGTGAGCTTCCTCACACTTATTACTTTAGAAGAAGGATGGTGGCCACTGTGTTGTCATGGATTATTGCCAATTAAGTTCTATTACATGAAAAAATAGCTATCCATTGCTGCGTATAGATGATTCCCAATGCTTAATCTTGGGTTCCCATTATTTCTGGCTATGGATCTCGCCATTAGGTACTGAAAATCGACTTGTTACCTGTAGATCATGAGAAAAGCGCCTAATTATAAGTGAAGGATTATTTGAGCCACTTAAATGCCGCAGGGGTTATTTAACGCCCCTTAAACCTTCCAAAGAGCCATGGATAGAATCTTAGGCAATTTAAAAGGCTCCTGTGTGCTAGTTTATCTCAACAATTTTACCGTTTATTGAGAACTTCTACCAAACACATAGCTCATCTAAGGTAAAACTTTCCAAGATTATGGCAAGCTTTTCTAAAACAAAGCCATTAAATTTCTCTTGTACAGAGTGAAATGGATCTTATGGGCCATAAGGTAGTTAAAACTTGAATTCCCTGATGGACGACAATGTCATGGCCATATATAAGATGCCCATCTAAGTCTTACATGATGTACATGTTTTTTAGGGATGATGGGATACTATCTCCAGTTTATTCCACACTTTGCCAATATCTCCAAGCCTCTAGTAATTTTGATAAATAAGAGTATAACCTTTCAATGGAAAGAAGAGCAACATCATGCTCTCAAAATATTACGCGTAGTTCTCTCCTACTCTCCAGTACTTATACGTCTTATTTTGACAAAATCTTTCTTCTTTTTACCAATGCTAACAAATTAACTATAGGAGATATTATCTCAGCACAATGAAAAATTAGTAGATCATCCCATCGCTTATTATAGCAAACCCTAACCTGAGCCAAATGCTACTATAGTGTTACATAATGTGAATGCTGGTGGTATTACTGGCTATTAAGAATATCTGACCCTACTTATATGGGAATGACTTTACCATAGTTACTGACCATGCTTCCTTACAATGGATGCAACAAATGAAGGATCTTAACTTGAGGTTAGCCCAATGGGCGTTAAAACTTCAAAACTACAATTTTTCCACTATACCTCAACCAGGGCCTATACACCAAAATGAGGATTGCCTATCCAGGCTCCCTATATTAACTTTAACTGACCCTAAGGATGGTTGACTTTACAATCTCTTGGCCCAACCACATTTATGGAAAGATGAATCTTCGACCCTAAAAAAGTTTTATATTTGATCCTTTAAAAGAATTAGCAATAAATCCTAGTTTATCTCCAATTTAGAAAAGGCAAACTGGAAAAACTTTATCTTAAAATGGTTGCCCTATATACAACCTTTGGCTCAAAGTGACGTCAAATTGGAGGGATATCTGCAAGTCAGCCACAGGGAAATTCAGAAAACTTACTAGTGGATCTAGACTCAGTGTTATAGGAAAGTATGCGTGTCTCTATCTAAGATATATTAGAGCCCTACCTTGTATGTAAAAGTCGAGCTGGACCTAATCCCTGACCTCAAAGTCCAGTGGTAGCACCCTATGAACTCTTCCATAGTACTAGGTTGACGTTGTGGGACCCATCCCCTGAGCCTCTAATTGTCATCAATTCCTCCTCCTAGCAGTGGATCATTTAGATAAGTAAATATAAAAGCTGTATCTCTACACTCTGCTTTGGCAAAAGTACTGCTACATTCCTATATAATCAGATAATCACCCAGCATGGAAGCCATAATATAATTTTCTCTTGTAAAGGTCATAATTTTTGATCATTACTAGTGAATTATTTAGCCAAGCTTATGGGATTCACTCAGGTATTTTCCACTCAATATCATACTGCAACCAATGGAATGGTAGAGCGTGTGAATGGTACTTTAACTGCAACCCTCCAGAAAATGGACATGACTGACCCTCTTTATTGGCTTAAATATTCGCCAAGTGTAACTCTGGCCTATAGAATAAGCTATCATCGAATTATTAAGATGTCACCCTTCCAAGCGTTGTGTGGAAGAAATCACCAGCTGCCCTTTAAGGTGCAGGCCAAGTTAGATCAGGCTTCTACCAAAGCCCCCAAAATTACTATATGAAGTATCGCCAATGAGATTATTTGACTTCAGGCCCTGGCTTCAAAAACCTATCTGCTACCACTACTAGAGAAAAAATTGGTTTAAAAATAAGCATTTACCTCCGAACACCTTCCAAATGGGTAATCTAGTACTTTTCTACCATCATTAGCCTGGTGGTCGCAACAATAAATTGGGAACCAACTGGTCAGGGCCCTAAAAAGTTATTTATAAATGATGTAATGAACACTCAATCGTGGAGGTCATTCAGGGAATGGTGATAAATTGCTTACACATTCAATTTCTCCAGCCGTTTTGCCCCTGTGCCAAGATATAGAGGGGGACATTGTCAGGATTCCTACCCAAATCAAAGATTTATGTGTATCTGATGTAGAGAATCAACCCTGATCCATAGATATAGACGAAACTATTGTCAGGGATAAACCCTGGCTAAATTCAAGGCCATTTAATGATATATCAACCCTGACCTGTGTGAATGAATATTACAAAACGAAACCATCCAATATTGGGTCCAAACCTAATTTATTCAGAAATTGAATTTTGTTTGAAAGATGTGACCAGAATGCCGCAGAATCACTGATTGATAATGAGTATAGATCTTGGCTCTGAAATGCTTGGAGATTTAACAAGAAAAACTTTCTGATCTCCCATATAGTCATGTTTAAGCAAATAAACATTACACTCTTTTTGTCACTAATAATTTTGATTTATTCAAGGTACGCCGACCAGGGGACGGACAGTACTGATCACAACACTCAAGATGGCAAAACAAACTACTACCCAGGTGGGAAGCAGAAACTGCTTAACCCACCATGGCAGAGGGTGAGGAGGGGTCAGGGGTTGGTTTTCAGAAAGACCCGCCTCAATCAAGGGGTGTTGGTTGCAGTACCGGATCAGAGCAGAGAGCCAGGGCGTTGGGGCATCTGCATAGTGGGGGCTGAGGTCAGCGTAGTAGGAGTTTTCCACTTCTGCATCAAGATAATGACGGGAAAGTGTCTTAACAAAAGCTGCGAGGAGAACTTCAGCTTCTTTGTGGGCTTCAGGAAGTTGGGTGAAAAGGGAGATACTGTGGCGGGTGATTTTGGCTGAGGGGTTGAATGAAGCGAGTGTTGCGACATTCATAACAGCAATTTCAGCATCATCAAATAATTTTGAGATGTCACTGCAGGGAGATTCAGGGAAGTCAGGGGGAAGAAGATGGTGGGCAGGCCATGCTGGAGCTGAGCCACTGACTGGGCCACCGCGGTGCGTAGTTTTGGGCAATGAGGAGAGGCCACCGCAGCTAAGGCGAGCTGGTGGTCACTTTGGAAGGGGGTTGTATTGGGTAGAGGAGCAAAATGGCGAGGGGTAGGGG
Organism: Massospora cicadina; assembly: GCA_022478985.1. NCBI lineage: Eukaryota > Fungi > Entomophthoromycota > Entomophthoromycetes > Entomophthorales > Entomophthoraceae > Massospora > Massospora cicadina. Next base: position 14,972 of record JAKSZP010001692.1, on the reverse strand, counting down.
TTTCATCAAAGTTAGGAAGGGAAAATTCCGCCCGACCATAATCGCCATGGCAGAGAGGTTGACCTGTATGCTTACTAATAAGGATATTACCTGATTCGTCAGTTTCAGCCAATAGATCCCATGGATCTTGGTTCACTGGAATAGTGGCATTTAAATTTGAGTGGGTAGGATTGGGCAAATGAGCAGCTGCTTGGGTATGAATGTTGGTCCAAGCATTGCTCTGATTGGCTGGCATAGATTTAGGTGGGAGAGTGAGGATGGAGGTTTTGGGTGGGGCTGATTTTCTATGTGGGCTCACTGAACGAGATTGGAGGGTGGGAGGGGGCAGCAAAGCGCCCCATACTGAACCTCAGAGGGGGAGCTCAGAAGCTGCATCAGCAGATTTGTCCTTAGGGCACGCTCTTTTTGCATGGTTGAGGCCAAAGAAGAGGGAACAAATCTGCCTACCATTATCGACCTGAGCCCAAAAGAAATGATCAGGTGCTGCAGCCACACTAGCGCGGGGTGGGATTTGTTGGGCTATGGTAGGGTGGTGTGGTATGATGGTGGCTGTTGCACGAGGAGCAGCAAGGCGTTCTGCACCAGAAGGAATGGCAAAGATGAGGTTGGGCTGAGTGCCATAAGCCATGAGCCCCGCGACCAACTGGTCATACAAAACCTGGGGTGGAAGGTGGGATGGGAGATTTGCAAAGGATACCACTAGTGTGGTGTCTGAAGGGAGGCGAGTACGGGTTGTGGGAATGGGGGTTTTTTATAAATTAGAGGAGTTTGTGCTGCCGCTTCAGCATCCTCCTCAGATTGGAACCCAACGTCAAAGTAGCCCTTAAAAGGGCGGAAGTCTATAAAGCCAGCTGGCGCAAAGGCTGTAGTGGCTAGGTCAATAATTGCCTTATCAGCATATGGGAACAAACGTCCATAGTCCACTCTGAGGCAATAGCGAATAGCAGAGCGAGGGAGGGCGAGAGGATGGGGGCGAGAAGGGTGGATGCGCGCCAGGTGGAGTGCTAGGTCTCGTGGGGGGACAAAACGGTTGGAAGCAGTGGGCAGGCTGTTTGAACCTGTCTGAACGCGCTTGCCTGCAGGGCTGAAAATGCTAGGTGGGGGTGCACTGCTGCCCCACACTGGGGTGGCAGGCGGCAGAGCCAAGGACATCAAAGAATAGGTTTGGGCAGATGGCTGTGGATATATAAACTTGAATTTAAAAATTGCTCAAAAGTGACTTTGAGCGGTTAAAGAGAAGTTTGTCACTAATAATTTTGATTACCTCTATTCATATAAGGATGGAAACATATTTAGGATTTACCACTAAGGAATTTTTTCCCAAGTGAAGACTTTTTGGCCAAGAGAAGTAAAACTAAAAATCTACCCACCCAGGAACTTTGGGTCTCCTGGCCTTAAATTTAGTAGACAAGTGGATATCCCCCCTTTTATTTAACTGAGGCAAGCCGACCAGGGGACAGGCATTACCAAAAGAAAGAAATGACATGGAATCTGAACAGGGTCAACTCCGTTGAAGAAAGTTTTTCCACCTCCAGATCAGGACTCAAATTTTTCTGGTTATGTCATGGGTAAGGTTTTCGAGTTATTAGACCTACTAACCGCCAATAGCTTCCTTTGGCTGGCACCCCAATCGATGTGCAAAGGGCGGGAATTGAACCCGCAACCTTCAGGTTGGTAGCCATACGCCCTTACAACTCGCCTTCAACCCCTGGATTAAACCCAATTAGTCCTGACAGACATATTGAAGTCAAGTACCAAAAAGAGGTATAGAATTAAGGACGGAACTTTATTGTAGTAAAGAAAAGGTTTTATTATATTTATTTAATAATATAAAACCATGCAAAAGTTAATAAAATTAGAGGAGGCGGATCTGGATGAGAGGTTCTTGATCAGGCGATGCGTCCAGATTGTATAATGCCTTTGTAGCATATTTTTGATAGGGCTAAAGGGTATGTTGAATGCACCAAGTTGGATGAGACTTGGTTTCACTTAAGTTAATTGTTAGGCAGACTCTTAATTATCAACCTTTTGCAGATTCATCTTAATTTACTGTCTTGAGTGTCACCTAGTGTAATAGTCAGCTGACATTTTTATGATCCTTTACTTCAATTAAGCAGGATTTCATCTTAGTATATATTGGCTTAAATTGGTCCAAAAAAATTTCATAGTACTGAATTAAGCCTTACCAACTATCTTTTTTTTCAAAAACTTTTCTTTCTCGTTGCAAACACTTTTGCAACCCATTCAATTCAAGAATAAATCTAGTTTGATAATCTCATAGAGGGGATTAGTCTGCACCCATGTCTGGGAGCAGTTGGGCAAGCAAGGCAAGAGGAGCAGGCGGAAGGCTCGCGGCCTCTAACATTCGAAAACGCCCCAGAGAATCTGGCAGAATAGAAAAAAATTCTAAAAAAACTGGCGGTGCAATTTCCCTGGAGATACTCATGTGGCAAGCACGATGCAACCAGTACATCAATATGCCACATTCCCAGCCACTTTCGTCGGTGGAATTTGGAGTCTGTGTTTATTTGGACATCCAAAAAACGGCCCTATGAAAAAATTTTGTGAAAATGTACACAAATTTTACTGACCGTGGTGTACGTTGCACCTCACTCCATGTTGCGCAGTTGGCTGGACCTAGGTTTCAAAAGCAAAATAGCAGCAGATGAGGCTGCAGCAGTGCACATAGTGGTTGACCTCCCCGAAGGGCAACAGGTCATCGAAATCAAATGCAACAGATGGACAAAATCAAACCAAATTTTCCTCACATTTGACTTTTTGCCTTCTACGGTAAAATGTGACATTTTGGAGCAACACCTGAAAGATGGTCTCGCCATATATGGCGAAATACAATCTTTCAAAATGCAACGTTTCACGCTGATGCCACACCTGTGCACTGGCAAAGCCATCGCAGTTCTGACCCCAACTGAGGAGATCGTGAAGGACCTAACCCAGATCCTGCACTCCACCTTTATTGACATCGCAGGGCACACCACCCACCCATTCCGGGTAACCGTGGACAGCGCGCCCCCCATTTGCACCCACTGTGATGCGTTCGGCCATAAGGCACATGCGTGCCCCATTAAAGAGGGCGTTATATTCCAAGAGTACCCCTCAGCGGCCATGGCCAGCGGAGGGCGCACTACAAACCAACTGCAAGCACCAAAGAGGCTTTCCCGTGGGGAGCACAAGGCTGCTACCTATTGGTAAAGCCCATCTCCCCGCAGGAGCGGAAGAAGGCCAAGCAGGCCCATAGGACCGCGGCCAAGGTCACCACCACCATTTACACTCACAACGCCAGGAGGACATGGAGACCTTCGCGGCAGAAGCAACTCTGGGAATCCATCACCCAATCAGATTGGGAGGCCCAAGCTGAACAGGCCACTCAATCTGAGGATCTGATGGGAGATTTGATCTCACCCAATCGCTGCACCCAAGCCCCAGTTGAAACTGACTTGGGACCTATCCCAACCAAAAAAATTTTTTGCCCCACTCAACGGTGCACCAAACCTATCCACACCGCAAAAAATTCGTCCAACGTTGGGAAAACAAAAGTGAAGGCCAAAGCCAATGCGACTCTTTCCACAAAAATTAACAAAAACCCCGATAGCGTTGCTGCTAATACCCATGCTGCTGTGAAAGCCCGTGGGGACCTGGAAGAGGCTGGTGGGCCAGGCGGCCCACCCCCTCGCACCTAAGGTACGATGGGGGAAACCTTCACTCTAGGGATGCTGAATATCGCCGGACTCAAGGCCTCCCTGTCCCAGGCTAGGAAACTGAGTTTTACAAAATAATTTACCCATGGATATCCTGGCCATCCAGGAAACCCACTGTCCACAAGGTTCCAAGGAAGCTTGGAAAACAATTCTCCTACCATCTCTATCCTTTTGGTCGAAGCACTGTGGGGGTGCTAATTCAGAAAAACAATTTTTTCAAATTTACATCTTCAGAAACATTCCTAAATGACCAAGTGCTCGTTGTCACCTTCTCATGGGCCAATGTTGCACACACAATCATCAACATTTATGCCCCAAACGGTGCACAAGAGCATTGGGAATTTTTCTCATCAGTCAAATCCCTCCCACTACCCCCCGATTCTTTCCTAATTGGTGACATGAACTGTTGGCTAACCTCACCAACGGACTGGTGGCTGCCCTCACCCCACGCCCCACAGGGTCACGTAGAACTACGCATTCTAAAAGCCACCCTTGGGTTAATGGATGCGCTGCTGTGACATGCCCCACTGCTCAAAAACATGATGCATCCCCACATCCACAACGGCCAATTAAGGTCCATGACCCGCATTGACCTTATTCTAGCGCCAGCGAAATTCCAACCCCACATCTCCCACTTCAAAACAATGAAAATGGAATTCTCCGACCACCGACTGGTCTCGATAACATACCACTTACCTGTCACAGTTGCAAAGGCCTCACATTAGTACAAAATCCGCCCCCCAGAGCTTGCATCACCAGGATTTTCCATGTGGGTGGAAGAGGCAACTTTGGCAAAATTGTTTGTTGCACCGTTTTGCGTGGACCCCATTTCCACATGGGCAACTTTCAAAGAAGACACCATCCGCCACTATCACCATCTCTCATCCAGACGCTCACGAGCCACATTGGCGGTTATATCGCGTGCGCTGGCGGAATTGGCCCACTTGGAGTCCAACATTCCAGCCTCAGGATATAGCCCTGCATAGGGCTAGAAGTGGGCGGAGGCAGCAGCCCACCTCAACGCACTTGAAAGGCAACACAAACATCGGGTTTGTGTCCAATACAGGGCCACACGCATCACTAAAGGCGACAAGTGCACCGCATACTTCTTCAAAAAAATTTTTGTACCACGCCAGAGCGTGGCCTGCACACAGGTGCGAAGATCGGATAATTCTATTGTGGACACACCAGCTGAAGTGGCAATCAAAATGCAAAGATATTACTCTGAGTTATACTGAGCTGAACCAATTCAGCCAGCTGAAATGGCGGAATTTCTCGACAGAGCTTAGATCTGCACCCTTTCCAATACCCGGAAATAATGAATTTAATTACTCTGAACGAATTATGGACTACCATTTGCGGGGCGCCAAACGGAAATGCCCAGGTCCAGATGGCATTCCATATGAGTTCTACAAAAAATATTTTAAATATATATCCCCATTGCTGCTAGCCTCACTCAACCAAAGCCTGTTGGAAACGCGCCTCCTACCAGGAGGACATTAGGCCTTTACAGTCACACTCTTCAAGAAAGGGGATAGGCTAGACTTAGCCAACTGGCGCCCCATTTCTCTAACAAACACAGACACCAAAATTTTAAAAAAAATCATGGCTAACCGTTTAGGGACTGTAGCATCAGCCACCATCTCTCCAGAACAATTCAGTTTCATCCCCAGAAGGTCGATTTGGGATAACATGCACTCTGTGGCTAATGTGTGTCAGTCCACAGCCTCTGGGGCACTTGTATTCTTGGACCAACAAAAGGCCTATGATAGAGTAAACTGGGAATACCTTAGGGCCTGTCTCCCACAATTCCGCCTACCTCCCCGCTTCATTAACTGGGTGATGCTGCTCACGGAATCTGCAACAATGGCAGTGCGAGGCCCAGGTTTCCTAACGGAAGTAGTTCGTCCTCAAAGGGGCCTGCGACAAGGGGACCCCCTGAGCCCACTCTTATACAACTTCAGCCTTGACCCACTACTGCGAAATGTGAATGCCCAACTCACTGGGGTCCATGTGCCAGGCCAAACCCCAGTCAAGATGATGGCATTTGCAGATGATTGCGTGGTGGGGGTGTCTAATAACAAAGATGCATGCGCGCTTGAAGCCCTCATCCAGGAATATTCCCAGGTAAGCAATGCGGCACTGAACGCCTCCAAAACCGAAATCATCCTCCTTGGTCAGTTTCAGAACTGCTGGGCCCCAGCAAGTAGTTCCCAACCCAGCCCATCTGCTCGCCCAAGTCCACGCCTTACTAACTCAAAACACACCGCTCCACTGGTGCTCCCCTTTGTGCCACGACCTACCATAGGACCGGTACGCCATCTGGGCGTGTGGTTGGAGGCAGGAGGATACGCGTCAGCAGTAATGGAGTGCCATATACTGGACAACGTGACGAAGCGAATCGCCTCTCTCAGAGCCCACCCTACTACCCTCACTGGCAGGGTTGTTCTTGCCAACTCTATGCTCCTATCCAAAGTCTGGTTCAGAGCCCACGCCATCCCCTTCTCCCCAAGCTTCTTCAAATCCCTGTATGCTTTGCTACAAGGTTGGCTTTGGTCAGGCCGCCCTCCACCAGTACGGCTAGAGGTTATGTTTGGCCCTCATCATCATGGTGGCATGGGCCTACTTGACTTCAAAGCCCATGCCGCCAAGATCCTAGGCAACTGGATTGCGGCCGTCACTGCTCCTACACTCCCATCCCAACACTGGTCCCGTGCAGCCCGCTCCAACTTCTCCCGAGCCTTGGGCCTCACCAATCCATCAAACCCCCACTCGCTGATGAAATACCTCGCATCACACACATCAGCCACAGGTCCTCACGGGACCAAAACCCACTACAAACGAATCCTACTCTCCATGCGAAGCGCAAAGTGGAGAATTCGTATTTGTGGACATACAACCTGAAGAGGCCGCCCCTCTCCTCAGTTCACACAAGAGGTACAGGGGCTACCCATCCATGATGGCGTGATCCCCATTCGACCCCAAGTCCTATCCAGGGCGGGCTACCTGGACATGATGGACATCCCTTATTCCACTGAGACCCAAAAGACTATCTGGAAATACGCACACCATCCTCTGTTGCAGCCTCAAGTCCGCTCCCATGTGTGGCGCTGCTTAGGCGGGTGTATCATACAGCTGAGCGCTCTAATGCTTTACACTCATCCTGTGTCGTGTGTGGCCAGTATGGAACGCTGTTTCACCGCCTGGAGAAGTGCATCACCTCTAAAGTAATATGGCGCGAAGTCCAACGTCTGCTAGGCCAGGATCAAACACATCCCTTTAGTCTGTCAAGAGATATGTTTGCTTCATCAATGGCCTCCCCCTCTCACCCTCCCTTCGTGCTCTGGTGGTTGCAATCGCCATGTGGACTATCCACACGATTGTCTTGGATGCCATCACCGGATCCATCCCCACCCTCCCTGAAGCTGTCCACAGATTCTGGTCTCATTTGGTGGATCACTTTCAAGCGTGGATGTTTGGATATCTCCCACCACGTCGCCGGCAGCTGGTCTCCTCCTGGTTCCCAGTCTGGTTCATCAAATCAGACCCCTTCCTCCACACGTGCTCAATAGTGGCTACGCCCCCTACACACGTTCCCTCCCCTTCCCATAAGTGGCGTTCCCGCTGGCAACAAGAGATAGCATCGCTTCTCTGGGGTGCCTCACCTGGTACTAAGTTTTGTCTCGTCTGAGTCATATTTGGAAGTGTCCGTCCCATGGTCGGCCTTCCCCCCAATAAATTTAAATTTAAATTTAAAACTATCTTTTTTCATATACTTGATTGATGAGACTTATTTAATCCTCTTCTAGGGTCTAGGAGTAAACCTCTTGTGGTAGTTAATTTCTTGATATTCTTTTCTATCATTCTGATATCCTGATAACTTACAGGGCCACCAGGGCCTCAATGATTTTTGAGTCATATGGATCTCCAGGCCCTCCAGGGACCCCTGGATCCCAGATCCTCGAGGTCACCTGGATCTTCAGGCCCCCTGGCCCCCTAGGCCTACTACTTTAAACCAGAGGAGAAGTCTCCACGCCTCTGAATTAATAATATCCAGAAAACAGGTCAACCAGTTATAGAGTTAAATTTCTGATATTTCCAATAGTTGTGGGGTAGAGAATACAACAGCGTGCCAACTTAATTAACTATTTAGGCATTGAATCAATTCTCTTATGCTTCAACCACTTATTATATCAGATATGAAATTTAAAAAAGTTTTTACGCTCATTTTCCTTTTCACCCATGCTGCTACTGGACTATTTTGATTTGATTGACGCCTACATCCAAAATTGGGGCAGCAGTGTGCCACCTCCTGAATTTATTAGCCACTGCTTAAACGCCCCTGGGTTGGGCCAGTTAGCCCCACAAAGACTTCCAATCAAAAACTTCCTGTATTGGGACCTAGCTTACGTTCTTGCACGCTCCTAGGCGGTGCTCAGAAGCCCCCTAGTGCTCCCATTGGAGCACCCTGCGTTTTGGCATTCAGGTCAAGTATGGGAACCTTTTACCTCAAGTGAGCACAGCAATCATCAAGATAGACACGGAGGGTTATAGGCCTTCCAGATTTATAAATTTTTGCCCTTTAAGGAGTACTTTGATCTTGGCTTCTCTTGTGAAGCCCAACCATGGTGGCAGCAAAGTTTCCCTTAATTTATATGAATACCCCCATTCCAACCATCTGAACTCGCTTTCTGGATGAGGCCACACTGGTGGTCTAGTTTGCTAGCTTTCCCTCACACCTCTCCCCCAAACGCCTCCGCCACAAGCTCATAAAGGGCTTGGCAGCCTATGCCGCTGATCCCATGCTGCAGGTGTGATTCCAAATATTGCCAATCGTCTCACTGGGCTTCATGAATTTGTGATAATCTGACACTTCTTTCAGAACACCCACCTCACAATACTCTGCACTGTGATAAGGTCCACCCTGATCATCCCTTCTGAGCATTCATTGAATATGACCACTGTTAAAATCTGAGGATCACTCACTTGATAATTTATATCCTGTACGCTTAATTAGGGAAAATTTGGCTGAATGTTTTCTTTTTTGCCAATGGCTTATGGTACTTTGACCATTCAAAAACTCACTAGGTGTAATCAAATAGCTCTGACTCTTCTGGTTGATATTGGGCTCAATTTTCCCTTCATAATCAGGAACTTCTTCCAAGGAAGGCAAAGTTACAAGCTTTTGATTATGCGATTCCAGATTGTCAGCACTCTTTAAAAGAGATCCAGATAAAACCCAGAAAAGAGATTAAATAATGTATATCAGTATTTTCAAATATTATTTAATGCTTATTCATTAGGCCATGCACTGGTATTTATACCTCAATGACATTTACTGGCCATAAACTTATTACAAATTTCCAAAGATTATTTCTCACCTCAGTTCAGCCCTAAACTGATGACTATGATCTATTGCTAGGTTTATTGGTGGCAAAATACTCCTATATTTAGGAGGATTTTAGGGATAAAAATCGCAATACAAACGTGCAAAATTGTCCTAGGATCATCTCAATATGAGTTTCGTCATACTTCTGACAAAATATCAATTCTGGGAAATTTTGGCATCGATTTAAGTAAATGATGCACCCTTAATTGGGATGTTGTCAGGCTTCTTTCAATAGCTCTAGGTACTCCTATTTGGGCAGTCCTTGTGAAAGTGATTTTGTGCTGGTTACACGGATTGACATACAAAATTCACCATGGGGTGGAAATTAATTATTCTTAGGACCAGCTTATTTTGTTTTTCATCATACAGCTGATGGAAATGACTCTCTAATTGGGATATCAACTAACTCTCTCAATAGCACTAGGTACTCCCATTTGGGCTTTCCATGTGTAAGTGGTATCATGCAAATTATGAGGATTTACATACAAATTTTGTCCCAAGGTGGGAAATTGATTACATTTATTGTCTATTTGTCCATGGGATTTTTAGACGTTATCTTCAGGTCAATCCCATATATTTCTTATGGTAAATATTTTTAGATTTTTTAATTAGTTGAGCCAATTACCAAGTTTTGTTGCAGTTATAATTGGCCTGAATGTGCGAGTGTATTTGGCCCAAGATTTTTGTAATATAATTGAATTGATGTTGAGATAATCGGGAAATCATCTCTTTCTGCTAAGCATCACTTTTTGAAAATCAAGTCAGCCTGAAATTTAGCTCCACTAAAGAGATTTAGAAAACTATTAGCAAATATGGCGGGAAACCCCGCAAAAGAACCCGCAGGCTATGCCAAACGAGCCAGCACCACCCCAAATGAAGCAATCCTCGGTTACCCACCTCAGGGTCAACCAGAATCACCCGCTCTCAAGCAGCAGCCATGAAAGCAGGCAACACCTCCCAACCTGGAGCTACTTCAACTAGTGCCAGTTCACCTGATCGCACTTCTGCAACCTGCACGCCTAACAGCTCTGTGTGCGCTGCCTCCCACCAACCCGCTGGCCCCCTCCAACCAAGGAGGCCATCACCCACGCTGTTTTAATGGCGTCTGCTCAGTTGAATGCAACTCAGCCCATACAGGCATTCACCTCCCCCATTGTGTCAGCTAATTCAGCCCCATCTATCATTGCTGACGCCATGTTTCAGGCTCCCTCCATGAGGGGCGATACCCAGCTACCTGGCCCCCAAACCCTCAGATGCAAGGTTGGATTAGCCGCACATTCTGGTTCACTAAGCACCAAATTGGGACAATTTACTCTTCCCAATGAGGATTCGAATGGTTCGGATTTTGGAACTTCACACCTGTTCCAATCTCACCCATCCCATTTAAGCCCCGTAATTGGCACTTCTCAAGTCGGCACTTTATCTCCATATGCTGAAAATGACCAATTCACCAATCAGCCATTGAGTTTTGCCCACAAAATCACAGCAAATACTTGTGCTGAATTTACCCAAATAGATTGGGATGGTGATGAAAAATCGCCCTCCTCCCAGTTGGCTAGAGTTAATTCCAATCTGGATGGGCCTCCCCAATTTAGCAAGGCCCAACAATCACCTGGCCCCCAAACCCTCGAATGTAAGGTTGGATTAGCCGCACATTATGGTTCACTAAGCACCAAATTGGGACAATCTACTCTTCTCAATGAGGATTTAAATGGTTTAGATTTTGGAACTTCACACCTGTTCCAATATCACCCATCCCATTTAAACCCCATAATCGGCACTTCTCAAGTCAGCACTTTATCTCCATATGCTGAAAATGACCAATTCACCAATCAGCCATTGAGTTTTGCCCATAAAATCACAGCAAATACTCGTGCAGAATTTACCCAAATAGATTGGGATGGTGATGAAACATCTCCCTCCTCCCAATTGGCTGGTGGTATTTCCAATCTGGATGGGCCTCCCCAATTTAGCGAGGCCCAACAAACCGCCCCTCAATTTATTATGACGCCAACAACTGCTGTAACATTCCAGCAACAAGGGAACTCCACAAACTTGTCCAAACCACCAGCTCACACTCAACCCGCAATTGCAGCCCAAAGTAAACACAAACGTACCAAAGGGGCCACTGGGGCGTGGCAAAAACCTCTGGCACCAACGCTACCCAAAGCTGATCCCCGTGAAGTGGCGTTTATTGCTGATGTTAGGAAGAAATGGGCCGAAACTAGAGCGCAAAAATATCTACCTCACTCAACCCTCTCCCACGCAATTCGCCTTTATTATGGGCATAACCCTGTTGAATTCTATATGGAGGATTACTTCTCATACTTTACAGCGATTGCAGAGACATTACCAATTAACACCACCATCCATGAATCAGTGGAGGGCCACTACATCGATGTGGGCTTCACTGAAGCTGCTTTGCTGACCATGCTGCCACCCTCCAGGTCATTATTCCATGCGGATCTCTTCGCATCTCCCACACATGCACTCACCTGGAGAAAATTTCATGGGTTACTTTTTCCAACCTACCAACGACTGTTTATCCTGAGTCTCTTAAACTGGCACTCCATCGTGGTTTAATGGAGTTTGGGTCTGTTCTTTCAGTGGACTTTAGCGTCCCCTCTTACTATGCTCCCACTCAAAGAGCTCGCACTGCTAGGGCGTCGTTCATCCCCTCCCCCACTGTATCCCGCAACATTGAGGTTATTCCTCGTGTGGCGGTAGTTGGGGCATGCCTTGAGATCTTTTTTGTTGACCCTGATCAGGCGCGCCCCCGGTGTTCATGGTGTAACGCCCTTGGACACTTGTATAGTGGCTTCACAGCTCGAAAACAAGCCCTCTTAGCCACCACCCAGGGGCCTAAACCAGGCCAAAAACGATCCCACGTGGCCGCAGCAGCAATTCCACAACCCACACAATGGGTTCCCGTTCAAGACCTGTCCCCTGAGGCCTTACGGCTAGCAGTTGAAACAGCTAACCCCACTATTGGTATGGGATACCTTCACGCTCATGCCCCCCTTCCAGTGGGCACTTCCTCCAATCTCCCAGAGTCAACTCCCTATCTCACCAAGCGCAAGGCATCTCCCACAGGGTGCCCCTCGTCAGCCACCCTCACTCAGGGCTCCGCGGCACCCCCACCAACCTCTACCAGCGATTTATCGCATTAACCCTCAGCTCCCAATGGAGCTATGCCCACCAGCATTGACTGGCAACCCGCGGCCTGCGGTAGAAGTGCCACCTCAAAGAGTCCTACCACAACCCCACAGTCCATTTCGCGCGGATCCTTTGCAGTGTTAGAGGAAGTGAATATGGACTCAGACTCATCAAATGGGGGCACCGCGGAGGTCACCATTGAGCACCCTCAGGTCCTTCCCCTGCAACGGAGCGGGGACAGCATCCTAGGCTGGCTTACTGGGTCCTCCGCCCCCCACCCTCTCCTTCCCCTCAGAACCCTCGACGCTCCTCACGGATTGCAGCTAATAGTCAAGCTAAAGGACTCAAAACTAGCCGCCTCACAGCAGCAGGTTTAAGCGCTGGCAACCCCCAGGACATGGAGGGGAACAGCTATGAGTACCCATGGCAGCACCCTGGCCCTGCAATCCATCAACGCAAATGAATTGCGGGACTTTAAGCGGAGAGCCCGCCTCCTCCAAAACTTCAGGTCAGCACAAATTGACATCGCTGCTGTCCAGGAGCCCCATATCCTCCCCTACGAACTATCTGCATGGAATGAACAGTTTGGAGGCAACTCCTTCTGGACAAACCATGCCGCCCTTATTGTTTTAAATCCCCAGGTTAAAACTCATTCTTTTTCACAATATATAGGTGGCCGCCTCATACTGGCCAAACTCACCACTCCTGACTTCTCCTTCTTCGCTGCAAGCATCTACCTGCCTAATGCAGGTCACAAGCAAAATCGGCTCTTGGAAGAGCTCTTCCAACTCAATCTCCCACGGAATACAGTCCTCTTAGGAGATTTCAACACAGCCATAAGTCGCGTCCGTGACTCTTACCCCCCTGCAGCAAAGGAACGCCCTGGATCAAGTCGCCTTCAGGATTTCCTTCGCCTGAGTGGCTTTATAGATGCGCTTCCACCCTCCGCGTCTGGCCTAGGTTGCATGACTAGGATCCAGTATGAGGAGGAGCTTTCCAGTCAGCGTCACGCATAGATATGGCACTGATTGGCCCCCTGCTAATTGGCCGCGTCTCCTCTCCCATCTCTCGTGACAACCATCTGAGTGATCACAGGTCACTCACCGTTGTCCTCACCACCACACTTAGACTGTCGCGTAGGTTCTGGCCTAGGGTTGCCCCAGCTCTTCTCAACAACCCCTTCACTAAGGAGAAGCTGTCTATGACCATCCGGGAGACTCTCACCTCCCCCCACCCCACCTGCTTGACCACAAGGCAAGATGGGCGGTGACCAAGGAGGGCATCACCCGCGTTGCTTACATCTGTGCCAAAGCCCAGATGACCTCAGCTCGCGCCAGAGTCAAAAGGGCGGAAGCCAGAATCAGACATCTGGAGCGAAACTGCCAGCCTTCGCCCTCTCCCAGATGGTTGGAAGACTGGGAAGCGGCGCAGGAAGCACTCCGCTTGGAGCTCACACTTCAGGAAGAATGAGCAGCAAACTTTATAACATCTCATTACTATGCTCTATGGGAACGCCCCACCCGCTTCTTCTTTCAGAAACAGCAAGCCCGGTCAACAGCGCAGGATATTACTGCACTGAAGATTGGCACTACTACCACTTCTGATAAGGAGGAAATCACGCAGGAACTACACCGCTTCTACTCCAGCCTCTTCCATGCCACCCAGGTGGACCCATCGGACATCCAAGACTTCCTGTGGCGGGCTCCAAAGCCGCCCATTGACCCACGGGCTGATGCGGCTCTACTGGCGCCTATTTCCATCCAGGAGGTGATAGAAACCCTTTTTGAAATCCCCACGGCTTAAAGCCCCGGCCCAGACGGAATACCCTTTGAGGTGTACCTTCTGGAAACTGCAGTGAAAGCCAGAACCCTCCGCGACCTCTTCGCTGCACTCTTGGTGAATGCCGAGGTCCTCCCCGATTCCAGAGGCTCAATCACGACCCTCATTCACAAGAAGTCAGACCGTGAGAACCTGGCGAACTGGCGCCCCATAGCGTTGATCAACACAGACCACAAGCTCTTCACGAAGCTTCTGGCCAACCGCATCACCAAATGGGTGTCACCTCGCCTCTCCCCATCCCAGAACGGTTTTATTCCGGGGAGGTCGTTATGGGACAACTATAATGACCTTCACGTGACTTTGACTGCTAAACCTCGTAAGGTGAATGGCTTTGTGGCTCTCCTGGATATGGAGAAAGCATATGATTGGGTAGCCTGGAAGTATAAAAGATGCTTCCCTAACCCGCTTCCATCTCCCACCCGCAGCTAGGCGCTGGATATCAGCGCTCTATGACCAGCTCCACACCAGAGTCCTGGCGCCAATGGGTTTTACAGTGGCAGTACCAGTTGGACAAGGTCTCCGGCAAGGGGACCCCCTGAGCCCTATCCTTTTTAACATCACCCTTGACCCCCTCTCTTGGACTCCTTACAGGACAAGCTAACAGGGATTCTGGTCCCAGGTAAAGCCCCCACACGCACCATGGCATTTGCAGATGACACTGCCATTGCATTTGGCTGCCCTGGGGATGTTGCCCTCGCTGCTGTGACCATTGAGAGGTACACCAAGGCGTCCAACGCCATGGTCAACACCTCCAAGACAACAGTTGTACAGGTCAGCTCCTCCACCTTCCCCCACCATTTGGTATTGAACCTGAGCGCGGTACCTTCCGTCACCTGGGCGTTCTCACCAACCAACAAGGAGTTGCGCTAAAA
>JAKSZP010001691.1:0-91262 GCA_022478985.1 Massospora cicadina | reverse complement strand
TCCCAGATAAGGAGGGGGGTGGGTTATCCCATATACCAAGGGAAGCACCAGTATTATCTAGGGACTTGAAGAGAAGGGCCATTTCATATTGTTCAAGATATTCCAACCTTGATGATCGCTCTTCAAACAGGAGCAAGTATTGAGCTGTAGTGAGGTCTCCTTGGGACAAGTGTACAAAGGAGTTATAGTCCTCAAAGGTAGCAGGGGGATACTCGCAGGGCTTGACAAAGGTTTCCAACGCTGGGAGAGATTCCAGGAGGGATCTATTATTCTCAACCATGGAGAGTAACCATTGGTGAGCTCCCTCTGAAATTTAATGGAGTAGCAGCTGGAGAAGGAGGACGTCGGCTAATTCCTTGCCTTGAGACTTCAGGCGGGCCCTAAGGCTGGACAGCGTGTTGAAGATCTCATGTTTAAATTTGGAATCCCGTGAAAAGTGGAGAGTGAGACTGGTAGTGGCAGGTACTGCACATTTTATGAGAGTCTTGAGTGAGGGGAGCCGCGCAACACCCTTAGCATACCCTTTGAGGAAGGTAACAACCAAGGACAGAAGGGATACAAAAGTACCATCCCAATGGACCGCTTCAATGGGTGACAACTCTGAGAGGATTGGGCTAACTCTAGCCACCCAACAGTAGAAGAAACTCACAAAAATATAGGATTTTCTCAGATAATATGAGGGAAACTGGAGCGCAGGAGGTCGCTGGAGGGAAAGACACAGGCCAAAGGTGACACAACAAGGCCAAGTGACCCAACAAAACGAAGAGACGTCCTAAACAGTTAGTGTTGTGTTTCCAAATAGATCTGTCAAAAACGCACACCAAACTGGCCACAATCATCAGGGACATGAGGCCCTGGAAGCTGGGAAGGGTGGTGAAAAATCTAGGGCAAAAGGCAGCAAAATAGGAGGAGGCGGAGCTAGCAGAATAGGTGGCGGAGTAGGTGGAGGACTCAGGTACAACAGTAGGGGCAAACTAGAGCGGAAAACGGACTTCAGTCATTGCAAAACTTTGCAAGAGTTGTATTTATTCAGAAAAACCCAAAATACAGGAAATGTGCCTAAAATACTAAACTTTATTAGAATGATCAGTTTATCTGGTAAAAGCAAAGCCTTTCTCATCTCAGGACTAAATTTAAAGTGGGTTGCTTCATGAAGATTCCAGTGGATATTGGAATCTGATATGAGCTACAAATTCGTCGTTTTTCAACAAAAGCAAAAATTTTTAATTTTGGCCAGATTTCAAAAACTCATATCTTGTGATTTTTGGGTCTTGAGTTTGATTCCCGCTTTGACTTGTGCCTCAATTAAGCCGTTTTCCTCAGCCCCTGGCTGGCAAAGCCAAAACCCATTTTTTGTTAATGACATTAGATAGGTCATTGGTGACCCTTAGGGGTTCTGGTCTCTGCCACAAGGGCTTATTGGACTTGGATTTAGAAGGACGATTAATTCCAGGAATTATGTCCCTACCTGTGACATTAGCAGGGCGCCCCTCTGGCTCGCAAAGATTCTGTAGAGAAATGCATTGATGCATGATCCATCATGACCTTTAATTTTACTACCTGAAGGTATACATAGAACTGCTTATATGCATAGATCACATCTAAGCACTCTTGCTTGGTCATGGTGAAATTCCGTTCATGGCAGTTTAATCTCTGACCACATTACACTATGGGTTGCTCCACACCGTCATCATCCTTCTGGAATAATACCACCCCTACAGCGGAGATAAGCATCCATTCGCAAAATAAATTACTTCTCAAAATTAGGTATTACAAAACTGGCGCGCTAGCCAATGCTGTTGCAAAAAATAAAACCGTTTTGACAACGTTCAGTCCAGTTAAAAATGTCGTTTTTATTTAATAACTCAAAGAGTGGAGACCTAATACAGCTAAAGTTAGGGATGAACTGCCTTTAGTACCTGACCTTCCCAAAGAACACCTGAATATCCCGCTTGTTACCTGGCCAAGGCATTTTACATATAGTTTATACCTTTGCTGGCTGAGGTCTAAGTTTTTTGGAATCTACCACAAACCTTAGGTATTTCAATTGCTCTTTTTAAAATTGTAATTTTTGAGGTTTGATTTCTAAGTTAGCTTTGGCAATTTAGCGGAACACTTTCTCTATGTAGTCTAAATGCTCTGTGAATGTCTGTGAGAACACGTTGATATTATTTATGTAGAAAAGGACACCGGAAAGCTTCAGGTCACCTAAGATAGTGTCCATAGCCTGCTGGAATGTAGATGGGGCATTACATAGCCCTTGGGGCATATGTGTAAGCTAGAACCTTTTTGTGGTTAATATGGATTTTTTCCTGTTTTTCTGGCAACTCAATTTTCCAGTACCCCAATATTAAGTACATAGAGTATAAATAGTTAGCACCACCCAGCCAATCCAGAGCATCATCAATTCGTGGGTGCGGATATGAATCTTTTTTTGTGATGCTATTGAGCTTCTAGTAGTCAAATGATTACCAACTAGAGCCATCCTTCTTCTAAAAATTAGCACTGGCAATACCCAGGGACTCTTTGGCAGCTCTAGCATCCCCCGTTCAGTCAATTTAACTTATTCATCAGATACAGCTTCTTCTGTAGCTTTTGGGCAACGGGTAGCCCATGACAAAATGGGTGGGTGATCTCCAATGTTTAACTGATGCGCAACTCCGTGGGCATATCCCAAATCATGGTCAGCAGATGCAAAAATGCCTCCGTGTTTTTTCAAACAGGTCCATCACCCTATCTTTCTGTTCTTCTGACAGCCCATTTATGGCCTCACGAAGAACTATGGCAATTACGTTGGATGAGGTTATTACAGTTAGATTGAGGTACTCCCAAAAAACAAAGCCATGTATATGGTGAACCTTATCAATAGGAGTCAAATGCAGAAAAGCCACCACTTGGTTCTTTTAGAACCATAGACTCCTTCTGTAGACTTGCTAATAAGACCTTTGCTTTGCCATGCCCTGGTAACAGTAGTCCAGGAGCCACTTGGGGTTCAAACCGCAATTTTTTGTAGGATCTTATAATTACACCACACAGTCCTTTGAGAATTTCTATTTGAGCTCCGTTCCTACTATGACCTGATGCCCAGAAGGTATATGTAAAAATTTACTGATGGTTGTTATTAGAAAGCAACCTCAGTAACCTTTTTACTGCACAGGTTCAGTTTCCTTGTGCACTTCATCACGTTGTATAGTAGAATGAATTATTAATCAATAATAGTATGGAGACTATTATCCTTAGTTGAGTATGAATTACATTTCGGCCCAACGCTCAGCCAGTATTCTTGATTTAATACTTGTGATGTTGTACTCGTAGGGATTTGTTCCCTTACTCTGTCTGACCCAATCTTCGCTGAGATACCCTGGTGACAATCTCTTTAGTCCAACACACAGTCAGCAGCTATCCCCATTTGTGACTACTTCTTCTCTAGATCCCCGCTCAGATCTTTACTCTTTTCTCTAAGAGTCTTCCAATTATTGCACACAGCAATAATATCCTTGAGACAGAACAGCACAATGGAAGCTGATGATAGTTTACTCTTTAAAATATATCCTGAACAAACAACTTAGAACTATATCTCTGCAATATGATCTAATTATCTGTTGTATTATCTGTTTTTTAATATAGTGAATCCTAGGGAATTTATAGCGGGGAATTTGGCTGTCTAACCCTCAGTTGACACCTTTTCAATGAAATGGCAGCCATTGTCATTGAATCACCCATCCTCATCGTGGCAGTGATGGTCTTCCCCATCTTGGCTAGGATTCCATCATTGGAAATCATTGAGACCTAAAATGGAAAGAGTCAGAAAATGTGTCCCTAACATTTTCCTCTTGATCAAAGTGAACCAACCATATTTGGCTAGCGACCTACTTAGATAATGGGACTTATTACTCATTAAGGCAGATCGTGCACCAATTGATCAGTTTGTTAGTTGTAGATGGCATCACTCACCTCGCAACTTGCTATTTATTCCCAATCAGTCAGTGATGAAACCCAACTGATCCCAATCGGTAAACCTGATAGTTAATCACTATCAGATGCCCCTATTTCATCAGCAACTCCACCTGATGAGATTTTAAGTATTCATCCAGATCAATCCCTGACAGATACAGCCAGGCGAATATTCCAAATTCCCCCAAACATAGTTACTCCAAAACTCAGGACAACCAATTTCCAATTCACTTCGTCTTAGGGAATTTTTCCCTAGCGATTCCAGGTAATCTAGCAGGCTGGGAATATGGGCAAAAATCCCAACACAATCTCCTCTTACCTAGATTTCCAGCAATAAAAGGGCCAGGTCATGAGAACAACGCTTCAGACAATTGGTCAAATACTTCATTGGTTCAAGCAGAGTACATTCATCAGTACTCAATGCTTCTTGGGATGACCTTCAGCATATGGTGCTCTTCCTCTTCCTCTTTGCTACCGCCTCCTCTGAGCGCGGTCTCCACAACCTTCTGTCATGCCAGGATGATTGATTTACTCATGATGATATTAGTCCCAGGATCAGGTTTTCCCCCATCAGGGTATATGACCTGCTGGTATATTCAGGATTTTTGGTCTGGCGTCCTTGGTTTCCTGATTTTCTCCTCATCCAAGACAGGAGACTCTTGCCATCGATGTTCATTTCGCAGCTCAATTAATAATACTTATTTTTATTCGCCCTTGTTATTTCTTTCATAACCTCCTTGGCTCAAGTCATTCCTAATTCTTCCCTTGGAGAGCTTATCTCATTAATTTTGAGATTACTTTCTTCGAAATTGGAGTTTAATGGAATGTTGAGTGCATAATTTCAACTTCCATATAAGTCCAACATCCCCCTCTCATCAAGCAGATATGTTGAATTCTGAGTCATTGTACCAGCAGTTTCTGAATAGTTTGTCTGATCAAGACTTCCGTCTCTTCCAGAAGATGAGTTGGGATGCTCAGCAGAACATCTTCTATGGTCCTTCCTGGACTCATACGCCTAGTCTGGCGCCAGCGGCTAGTCCTTCTATTAAATTACTGGAAACAGTAACTAATCCCTCCAAAACCAGGCTTACAATTGTTTCAAACAACTCTTGGCCAATTCTTCCTCTGTCATCAATTCCAGAGTTAGACTTCAAAACTCTCCTAATTCAGCTCCTTTCACTGATGCACCGACCATCATTGTAGATGCTTCAGAGATTATGCCATTTACTCTTGATCAATTGTTTCTTGCCAGGTCAGACCTGATTCCTGAGTTCCTCTTCTGACTCAGACAATATTATAAACCCGCTGTTCTGGCTACTGAGCTCACCATTGGTAACAGTATTCACTTCAAGCTCCCCTATGCTAAACTTCAGGCCCAAGTCACTGAGGCTTTGACCCAGCGCTGCATCCCTCTGATCTTGATAACATCCTGGATCAGAATACCGCTACTTATGCTCTTCGCTTTGCTGGCAAAGTTCTTTGAAGTTGGTACACAAAGCTTCCAGCCTTGCTCAGGTTCCACCATTCATTAAGCTTTGTCTTCTGAGAAGCCCTTAGTCATTACTTGCAGGATGCTATCTGCTCTCTCCATGACTACTCTTTGCCAGCTTCCCAGTGGTATCTTCCGCTGATGGAATTGAAAGGGGGCATGATTTGGCAACCCCCGTCAAGCTTCCCTTCTTTGTTGCCAGCCCACATGTCCAGTGTTCTTAATGAAGCCCATCATCAGGCGCTCAAGATTAATCTTCCAGCTCTGTACTGTATTGGGATCACTTGGGGTTATTTGCTGATTGCCTCTTCTTAAACTATCGTTTTCCTCCCCGCTCTGGGATTTTGAAATTGGCTTCATCTGATATCTCAAATTCCCTTCCCCTAGTTGCTTTCTCACAGGGCTCTGCATCCGCTCAAAGAACGTGGTTCTGTGTAGGTCTAGCCCTCACTAGCATCTGATCTCATATCAATTTTTATAAGCTTTTTATTCCTACCGCAATCCATCCTCTCTCCCCCAAGAGGTGACATAGGCGGAATCATCCCTGTATTGAGGACAATTAATAAAAATAAAAATTATAAAATTTATATTGGTTTTTTCTTTGTGCGGTTTATAATCTTTTTTTCAATATCTTTTATCAATTTTTTATCTTTATTCTTCTTTTTTTCATGGGACTTGACCTTGTTTCGGTTCAGTAATTCATCTTTTTATTTTTTTCCCCAAACTGGGTCCTGGGTACTTAAACCTGCCAGCTTTCTATGGTTCAGAGGTCCTTTTTTCGGACTTAGCCATCTTGATTGGTTCAGAGGTCCTTTTTTTGGACTTGACCTAATCATCAGGACATGACCAACTTAATGGTTCATTGGTCCTTTGGGAACTCTTTTATTTTTTTCTTTGATCCATCGCTTTAGATACTTAGCATGGACTCAATTCACAACCCTTCCATCCAAGAGATTCTTGATGGAGTAGGCATCAGTTGCCATCCTGACAATTACTTTAAACGGACCCAACCACAACACATCTAATTTGTTTCTTCTTCTGTAACCATGCATATCGCAATAGGCAACTCTTTCACCTATTTGATCACCTGCTAAGGCCAGTCAGTTTTTATCACCTGTCAATTTTTCTTGTATCCTTTTCTTCAACATAGTATCAAATGCTTGCAATTGCATATCAATCAGGATTACTGTCAGTTGGTTCAAATATTGCTTGGTACTCATCCCCAACATAGGTTCAACCACCAAATATAAAATTTGTGGCAACGCGGCCTTTCTTCTATATAACAACTCAAACTGTGTCTTCCCATCGCCGTATGATGACTAATATTGTAGGCAAACGTCACTGAACTCAGGTACATTCCCCAAGTGGAAGTTCTTCTTATGACTAGCTTCCTCAGCGTCACGACCAGCATCCCATTCACCCGTTCTACCAGTCCATTTATCTCTGGCCAGTAAGGTACTGACATGACTCCTCTGATCACCATTACTCTCATTCAATCTCAGGATCACATGAAACATGAAGTTGGTCCCATTGTCACTAAGCAGGACCTGCGGACATCCGTGCTGGTATACTACTTGATCCAGGATGAACCTCGCGGTACTGGTAGCGTCTACTTTAGTTAGGGCCTTCATCTTGACCCATCTTGTTAGATGGTCAATGGCAACTATAATGTACTTGACTCCTCCTGTGCTCATCATCAGCGGTCCCATCATGTCAATGGACACTGTGTGCCAGGAAAATCCAGGGTGGACCAGTCAGTATCCATTTGTATTTTTATGTGGTTTGTGCATCTGGCACTCCATGCAACAAGCTAGATGGTCTGCGACATCGTAGTTGATGGATTCCAGTAATAATACTGACAAATATGATTGGTTGCTTTCCTCAGGCCTCTATGCCCGACAACCTTGTGAGCTTCTTGCACTATAGCTTCTCTTTCCGATGGTTTTGGGAATATTAACCACTTCCTGTTGATCATCTTAAATACTCGTCCATCCATGATCTTGGTGTTTTCCATCGCTTTCTGAAGCACACCTTGGATCTCTCAGGGCTCATCCCCAATTTTTCTGTCAACCATTCTCTGGAATAGCTCATCCACCTGCAGGTATACCATCTGGTCCATTGGTAACTGCAATAAGACATCTGCGTTCTGGTGAGAAGCCCCTGATCAGTGGACAATCTCATAATCATAAGCCTGGAGCTTAAGTGCCCATCGGGCCAGTTGTCCTTCTGGCTCTCTTAAATTGTGAAGCCAATGCAACAAAGATTGGTCCATCACCACTTTAAAGTGCATTCCATGGGTGTACACCCAAAAAGCTTGAATGCATAAATGACTGCAAGGCATTTCCATTCAGTCACGGTGTAGTTCCTCTCAGCAGCTGAGAGTGTCCATCCCACATATGCCACCGGATGTTTGTCCCCAAGTTCGTCTACTTAGCTTAGTACGGCGCCAATTGCTGTCAATAAAGCATCAGTTTGAATAATAAACTCACGATCAAAATTATGATATTTCAGAATTGGCAAATCTATTAAAAGCAGCGTAGCTCATCAAAGGAGTCCTGGGCCTCTTCATTCCATATGATCCCTTTTTTCAGATCCTTCAATAAATGAATAATGGCTCGACTATTTGGGAGAAGTCCCAAATAAATCTTCTATAGTATCTGACCATCCCAAGGAACACTTGGATGTCTCAGACACTCTTCAGTACAGCCATCCATTATATGTTTGCTATCTTCTGGGTTTGCAGCTGTAATCCACTGGAGCTGATTATAAATCCCAGATATTCCAACTCTTTCTTAAAGAAGTGGCACTTCCTTAACTTGATTTTCAGGTTAGCTGTAGACAATCACTTGAATACTTCTTCAAAGTGATGTAGGTGACCAGTAAACGTCCTACTGAACATGTTTATATCTTCCAGATATACCAGGATGCACAACAACTTCAAGTCGCTCAATATCACATACATGGCCCTCTGAAACGTTTCAGGCACATTGCATAGACCCTGGGGCATCCTTGTCGGTTGATATAACCCCTGTGTGGTAATAACTGCACATTTTTCCAAGTCTTCCTTTGGCAAGTTGATCTGCCAATATTCCAGGATCAGATCCATTGCAGAGAATTACTTCACTTCTCCTAAATGATCTAGTGAATCATTGATCCTCGGTAGAAGATAAAAATCCTTCTTCATAAATCTATTCAGCAATTAGTAGTCAATCACCACCTGGTTGGATCCATCCTTCTCCTTCACAATCAGAATTGGACTCACCCAGGGACTTGATGATGGAACTAGAAGCCCATGCTTCACTAGTTTGCTGATTTCATCCTCCACTACCACTTTAATGGCTTTTGATCATCAGATTGGTCTCATCCTTATTGGCAAATTTTCCCCGGTGTTGACCTTGTGGATCACATCTTGTGTGCATCCCAAATCGTGGTCATCCTGAGCAAACACTTCCCAATACTTTTTGAATAGTTTGAGCACCTCCTCTTGCTGGCTTTCTGACAGATCAGCGAGCTGCTCTCGATCAACCAATAGTTTGATACTTTTGGTTACCCTGGCCAATAATTTCATCTCATTGAGAGTGGAATTTCCTCCATTTGGCCGTCAGGATTTCTCGTCATTTCTTAGGTCCAAAACTCATAAACCATAAAAATTGATTTTATATATTTTATATATTTTTATTTTTCTTTTGCAATGGGACTTGCAAACTAAAAAAAGGTTCAGAGGTCCTTCTTTTTCCCTTCATCCAAACTGGGTCCTAGGTACTTAAACCTACCAGTTATCATGGTTCAAAATCTTATCCTCTTAAGATTTAACCAACCATTTGGTTCAATGGTCCTCTTCTAGGACTTGACCAAAATCTCAGGACATAACCATTTAATGGTTCAGAGGTCCACTGGGAACATTGCAACTATTCTCTCTTAGGCTCAATACTTCTGATTAGTATTGACATTTCTCACTATATGGCCAGCAGCGCTGTTTCTGCATATATAGGCTACACTTGCCAACTTTTGGCAATTCTCTTGAATAATAGGCCTTAAATCCTGACTGGTTATTCGTCCAACAGGTCCAATTTTATCTCTTATCTTGGCAACTGATGCTTTGGATCCTTGTATCTCATTAGCCAACAGTTTCATCTTATTGTCCATATCGTTTTTCTCCTGAAAACGATTTTCAGCCTTTGTGGCTATCCTTAATTACACAGGTCATTCTGGCATCGTTAGCTTCATCCAATTTCTCCTGAATTGATGAACTCGTCTTTAGCAAGTTCTGATCATTGGTTGAGTGTTATTGAGTTAAAATGATTTTCTTCACTATCTTAGATTAATCATTTCCTGTTTTTGTCTTCATATCTTCATTGGTATGGTAATCCAATTCTCTGGATTGATTGCTTACTATTTCATCCAATGCCTCATCTAAACACTCTCTCCTCAGGACTATTTAAAGCAGACCTGATTTCAGCCTGAGTTGATCCTACTGCTTCTTGGGATATTCCAGCGAGCCCAATTCCAACCCAAGTTGGCCCTGCTGATACTCTTCATCTAAAGTAGATGTCTGGTGAAACTGGTTTCCTTGCAGCTCTAGATAGTTCTATATCTAGGATGCAAGTCCTTTTCCCTGTACTTGAGTATCTTCAATTTGCTTCATTTGGAGCTCCACTTCTGAGCAGGGTGAACGCTAACAAATGTGATCTACTTCACATTCTATCTTCGTTACTTCCTTCAGTAACTTATTTTCAAAATCGAAAACATCTTCATAGGACATCATTATAAAAGCTCAACTCAACTGCCACTGTAGTGAGCACCAACTTGTAAAAATTTACTGGTGGTTGTTATTGGCAAGAAACCTTAGTAACCTTTTTACTGCACAGGGTCGATTTCCTTATGCACTTCCTCGCGTTGTATAGTAGAATGAATTATTAATCAGTAATAGTATGGAGACTATTATCCATAGTTGAGTATGAATTGTATTTCGGCACAACGCTCAGCCAGTATTCTTAATTAAATACTTGTGATGTTGTACTCGTAGGGATTTGTTCCCTTGCTCTGTCTGACCCAATCTTTGCTGAGATACCCTGGTGACAGTCTCTTTAGTCCAACACACAGTCAGCAGCTATCCTCATTTGTGACTACTTCTTCTCTAGATTCCCGCTCAGATTTTTACTATTTTCTCTAAGAGTCTTCCAATTATTGCACACAGCAATAATATCCTTGAGACAGAACAGCACAATGGAAGCTGATGATAGTTTAATCTTTAAAATATATCCTGAACAAACAACTTAGAACTATATCTCTGCAATATGATCTAATTATCTGTTGTATTATCTGTTTTTTAACATAGTGAATCCTAGGAAATTTATAGTGGGGAATTTGGCTGTCTAACCCTCAGTTGACATCTTTTCATTGAAATGGCAGCCATTGCCATTGAATCACCCATCCTCATCTTGGAAGTGATGGTCTGCCCCATCCTGGCTAGGATTCCATCATTGGACATCCTCAAGACCTAAACGGAAAAAGTCAGAAAACGTGTCCCTAACGTTTTCCTCTCAATCCAAGAAAACCAACCATATTTGGCTAGCAACCTGCTTTGGTAATGGGACTTATTACCTATTAAGGCAGGTCGCGCACCGACTAATCAATTCGCTAGTTGCAGATGGCATCACCTGCCTTAAAACTTGCTATTTATTCCCAATCAGTCAGTGATGAAACCCAACTGATCCCAATCAGTACACCTGATAATTAATCACTATCAGATGCCCCTATTCCTTTGGCCAATACTGCCCGATGAGATCTTAAGTAATCATCCAGATTGATCCCTGACAGATACAGCCAGGCGAATATCCCAGAATCCCCCAAATGTAGACTCTAAAACTCAGACCAACTGATTTCTGATTCACTTCATCTTAGGGAATTTTTCCCTAGCGATTCCAGGTAATCTAGTAGGCTGGTAATATGGGAAAAATTTCAACAGTATATTTAAAGCGTTTCAGCCCATATCAGAATTCCTGTTATACTCAAATCTGGTTAGGCAGAGCTCTGGTACTTGACTTCATTCGCCAATATTTAGCAGTAATCACAACATCATTATATACGAGATTAATTTGACTGGAGTGGATTTGGTCCTTAGGGATTTCAACTGAGGTGAATTGATGGGGATACTTTGCCCCAGAATATTATATGTTTTGTCAGCGATATTGATCACCGCCATAAAATACTGCATGAATGTGGACCTAATCAACGTGTCATAATTAATATTAGGCAGAACCTCCGGTGGAATGGATGCACTGACCAAAATTAACCTCAGAGGCAACGCGCTGTAAGCACCCTACAACACAGTGCTCTGCGCACACGTGGTCATGTACACTACCTGATGCTCCACATCAGGTTCAGCGGAAGTTTACTAACAAGCTTGGTTGATATTATCTTAACTGGAGAGCCAGTATCTATAGTCATTCAATTTTTGTTTATCTATGGAGACTTCCAGTATGTACACTTCAAATAAGAATTACCGTTGGTGTTTATCACATGCACATCTGTTGGGATTTTTGCCCACATTTCCAGCCATCTAGATTAACATGTGTTGCTAGAGGATAATTCCCTATGGCAGATGACTTGGATATCAGTTGACCCCAATTTTGGGATAATAATGTTTGGGAATTTTAAGTAATTTGCCTGGATCAGTCTTTCTGGGATCAATCCAGGTGAATGCTTAAGATCCCGCCGGGCAGAGTTGCCAACAAAATGGAAGCATCTGATAGTTGACTGATAATTAACTATCATGTGTACTGATTGGATTGGTTAGGTTTCATCACCGACCAATTGGTAATTTAAGGAGCAAGTTGCAAGGTGAGTGATGCATCTTCAATTAGCAAATAGATAAGTTGGTTTGCGACCTGTCATAATGGGTAAAAAATTTCATTACCTGAGCAGGTCGCTAACCAATTATGGTTGGTTTGCTGGGATTGATTGTAAAACGTTAAGGACACGTTTTCTGACTCTTTCCGTTTTATATCTCAAAGATGTCTGACAAAGGAATCCTAACCAAAGGGGGAAGACCATCGTTAGTGAGAAAACAAAGGGAAGTTCAATGGCAACAGCTGATGTTTCATGGCTGAGGCGCCAACTGAGGGTTAGGCACCAAATTCCTTCTATATATTCCCTGATAATTTACTTTAATAAAAATTATAATTTAGCAGAATTCATAAGTGGTCTTAGTTCTATTAATCATCATGAAATTATTGCGTTGCTTTAATTGGGGACACTTTAGGATAAAGAGCAAGGATCAAGGATCCTTAAAAAGAGAATCTGAGCTTAGACAAGAATTTCTGTAGACTCAGCGAGACCAGAGGAAAAGCAGAAAACTAAGGATCTGAGCGTGGATCAAGTTAGGCGGATAAGGGTATATATCCCTACTAAAGGCATCAAGAGTATTTTGAGGGAAAATAAAGGTTGAGCGTTGGACCAGAATTGGTTATCTATTCAACTATGGATAATAGTCTTCATACTATTTAAAAACGAATATCTTCTATTATCACACAACGCGAATTGTGCACACAAAAAACTGTGCAGTTAACCTCCTGGGAACTATCAATCAATAAAGAAACCGGGATTTCAACGGCATCCAAGGGCTTTTTGTTATTTGGGAAAGCGATAATACTGGTGATGACATGAGGATACTTCCTGAAAAATTTTCTCTACGTACATTGCAACATTCATATCTACTAATGCAGCAATATCTTTGAAGGGTCTGGCTTCACCTGTGACGTTATGCTCAAGGATTTACCAGGCGTACAGTTTTTGTACATCTTGGTGGAACTTTAAGTCTTTATTCTTCCTGTCTCTCTTCAGGGGAGAGTTGAAGGCATTGCTGAGTTTTTGTTGGTATAATAAAAAATCGTTGGGTAAGTTTCATGCCTGACACAAAGTTACTTATTAGAACTTATCAGAGACAAATAACTTTTATTCAGCGGAGGTAGAGCGTCCATATCTCTACTACGCTCAAACTTTTCCCTATTCAGTCAGGGCTGGTGGTACTGCATAGGCATGCGGGTTGCTAATGCAGTTAGCTGCATAATGTCCTCTTCAGCTACAAGAGAAGCAGGAGTATGTATATGGCTCACATATCTGAGTCAATATTAAAAACCCATGTTTTAAATTAACCAAGGGATTGTAATTTGACTGAGGACGAGCTGGGTGACCATAGGAAGGGTAAAAAGGGGCCAAAAAGGTTAATTGTCTTATTAATAAATGTATTATAGTTGAATCATAGTTGTCCATCTCCTGAAGAGGATTCAGTAATGGTTTCTGAGGCTTTTCATTCCGCATTTAGAGAGATAAAATTATTGATAAATGGCATAAATAGTTGATGATTTGCAATGTTGCCATGAATTCTTGAAGAACGGGGACCATAGCATTATACAGCTCCCAATATGACTTGACAGCTGCGGTCATCGTGATGCTCACATCCTTGTTGGTCAAAATGTCTGCTCACTCTAGCACGTGGGTCTCATTCATGAATCACTCCATAAACTCCACCAAAGACTAATTCCATTGATATTGTACTGTTAAAAAGTCTGCCTTGCGCTGCGCCATCTTTGCCACCCCCAAAAAACAAAGCACAGTTTCCTTCACCTCCTGATATGTTATGGTGCTATTCTTAAGGTAACATATAGCTTGGTCAGCACTCTCTACATCCAGAGTGGACAACAACAATTTAGCCTTACTGCAATCAAAAGTTTCCTCTACTGCAAATTTGAACTGCCTACAAAATCTGTGTATGTTTCCGTCATGGTTAAATGGGGCATCTTGTCAATGCAGACCTCTCCTCTCAAGCAACATTACACAATTTACGCTCTGCATAGTGTAACCACTCTGTAGTGCCATACAAGCGGTCAGCAAGTTGGCTGGCTTGGCAACCAACCAGGTGCATTTGGTGGAAAGCCTTGTCAAGCTAGAACATTATACCCTTTTTTCCTGAAATGGCATTTTTTTGCATCTGGAGTAGTGTATCCAGGACAAGTTTTAGTTCCGCATATTGGGATAACTCAATAAACTGGAATAGTATCCCATCAAGTTGATCCTGTTGCGCCATTGCTTGGCGAATATACAACTTTTTAGCATGTTAATCAATAGGTCCCCTGTAGTGAGCACCACTGTTATAAAATCAGCGATATTTTTAATAACCACCATAAGTGTTGCACTGGGTCAAGACCACTGAGCAACGGACAGATAATATGGAGATTGAAATATCCCAAAATAAACTTGGTAAATTTAATAAGAACACAAAGCAATTGCTTTAGTAAACCAATTTATTTAATATAATATATATAATGAGCACACTTCTACTGCTGCTCCTTTTTCCCTATTGTGAGATTTTGAGAATTAGGTCGCTTTATTAAATATTTTCCTGTTTTGATAGTCAGAAAGAATTTCAACAGACATAATCTCAAGAATGCTATGTGTCTTACAGTATTTCCTGACAGTTAAAAAGCTTACAAAGCTAAACAATAGGACTTAAATCTTTTGGTCTCTTCTTGGGAAATGTTTACTTCTCTAATTAGGAACTCTCCAGACTCAGGTAATAATGACAAGCTCCCTTGAATGCTTGTCTACACTTCTTAATATGAAGATCAAAGTAATGAAAGATGATATAAGATGAAAATAAAATTAAATGGAAAGATGATGATTTTATCTTAGGGCCAGATGCCAGTAGTTTATACCTCTAGGGCATCTCCTGGCTATACTCATCTATTAGATGAGTTCATTAAAGCCATACCAATCCACTATGGATTATGGAAGTGGTTATGAAAAATCTTCAAGTTAATTTGGCCCTTGTATTAACTTAATTACAATTGTTTCAGCCCAATTAGAGTCAGTACTACTCTCATAATCAGGAAGGTTTTTAGGCTTAATATTGGCACATCAGTGGTGTATATTCGCCTTTCAACCAGCCTGATTAAGTTTCGTCATACAGATGATGAAATATAATAATATGGAGAAAAACATATTGAATTTGAATAATGATGCACCCCTAATTGGGACGTCAGCAGGCCTCTTAATAGTACTAGGTACTCCCTATTTGGTCCATCTATGTGCAAGTACTATTGTACCAATTACAATGATCATCATACATAAAAATTAGATTTTTTTGATATAAATGCTTTAGATTTGAAAAGCAATTAGGTTTGTGCTGTAAATTCAATTGGCTCACCCAAGTGGATACCATAATTGGCCAAAAATAATATTATACCATAGCTATTATTAGCTACAATAATCAGTTTGTTTAGAAGTAATCAAGGCGATTTTGAGGTGAATCTGATTTATCAGATTATGCAAATAAATCAGGAAGGATCAAAGGATCTATCGATGGGTGTAATCTAACAGCATTGATAGTTTTCTTGAAGGGCTTACTTTCAAGTCAACCATCAAAATATAACATTTCCCCCACTTTAATGGAATATAAACCCAGAGTTCTCCTGATTTTATCTTCAATGCCTATAAACAGAACCTCTTCTGCCTACCACAATTTTTTCACTTTGCTTGATCCCAAACAAATTTGTCATATTAATCATTTAGATAGGACTATGAGAATGCATATGTTTGGAGGCTACCTTCAGGCATCTCAGTAGGGTCAACTTGTAACAGTTACAACGTTACTAATGTCTACTCGGCCTGGGACTATTGTTAAGGAAGAGACTAATCCTGCCATTGAGCCTACTCAAGAATTTGTGGGGTATGAATTTTGGTCACGTTCTTCAACAATCCTTCCAGTGGACACTGACAGCCACATTTTTGACCCTCATGAGCCAAATTTTTTACTGAAATATATATATTGGGATAATGATCTTCTGGCAGAGTTTAGCTTTGCCCTCAGCCATTTCCTAATGACTTGAGCATATAATGTGGTTCTGGGTTCATCCAATTATTTGCATCAGGGTCAACTTCATGACAAAATAAGGGCTAAATATGAGCATGTTTATAGCCCCATTCATCTTTTTTTGCTAAGGATAAAACTATATGACCTCATAATTTTGTCCAAATCAATGGCTTTGTGGAGGACGTCCTCAGTTCTTGGTCTGTACCACTCAAAAATAGGCCATTTTGCTTTATCCTTGGGTCTAAATATCCACAATTTTCAGGATGTTTGCTTCTGCTCAGCTGTTTGGGAAGCTTTCAAAGCTTTATACTAATATAACATGGAAAACTATCTTATGAAAATGGCCTTAATTGGCCACCTTATGCATATTGTTCCAGATTGAATTCCTTCAGGCTGGGTGTTGCATGTTACCCCTTATCAAGTGGTGAAAATTAAGTTTTATTGTGTTTGACTGGTGATCCCAGAATTGTATCAGTACTGGACTGATTTTTTGGTTGACTGTCTTCTTCTGGGCATTTGTTTTCCACCTGATTGCAGCCTCAATTAGATCATGGTTAATGGTTTTGTGCCTCCCCTCCCAATTGTTCGCTGGAAATCAGCTACAACTAGCAAATGAAGCATTTGGCTTTATTCCTCTATGGCCCTTTTCCTTATCACCCAGCAACTAGATTGGGCCAAATTGGCACATGAAAATGAGAAACCAGGTACTGAGTTGCCTCCCCCTTGAAGCGGAGGAATAAAAACCTTTCTGTTTAATTATTTTTTTACCAATAAATTTCGATTTTATTATATAATAGCATTAATTACCCATGCTTTGGTATGGTGTCTATAGAATTTTAGGTGATTCAAATTTATTAATTTAGATATATATAGTATAACAATAACTACTTGCAAAACTTAATTGCTCAGTTAAAGCAACCAAAAACCACAAACCACTCAGCTAAAACTAACCAAACTTATCAAATCAACCAATAATTAATCACCCCCAAAACTAAACTGTATCCTATCAAATTGAACAAAAATTATCAACCACTCAACAAAAAAAATAAACCTATCAAATCAATCAGATAACACTAAACTGCTACCCAAAACATCTCTCTATATTTAAAATTACTATGTGTTTGTGACGTCTTCCAAATTACTAAATTAATTTATTAATTCACTAAAAGTATTTTATTAATTAGGGGAACCAAATTAGGCAGGTTTTTTTTTAAAATTATATAAAATTAACACAAGATTCCCATTCTTCATTATAGTGTTTAAACTTTATCAGATATAACATATTGATAAACCACCAAACCGCTTAGCTAGAACCATTGACATACCAAATCAACCAATCATCAACTGCCTCACAAAACTAAACTTAACAAAATTGAAATCAAAACCACCAACCACTTACTATTAACTAAAACCATTGAATGTACAAAATTAACCAATTTCTCATACACTTCATATTTGTAAATAAACCTAAACTTATTAAAACAACCAAAACCACCAACCACTTACCAAAACCAATTAACTTATTGAATCAACCAATCACTAACTGCTTTATTAAAACCATTAAGCTTATTAATCAACTTTAAACACCAACCGCTCACCAAAACCATTTAAACTAACAAATATAATACATATCAAAATTCTCAGCCATAACAATATACCAATTTCCATCAAAAACATATAAAGAATTTCAATTGTTACATATAAAACTTTTTATTTTATTATGAAAATTATAAATCCAGCTTTGAGGTGCACACGGAACCTTTCCCATCCACATATAGCCAAATTTTCAAAGCTCTACGTGCTGTAGTTCTGGCTGAGCATTTTGCACATGCACATGCACACACACCTGCTTTTATTAACATAGATATATCATTTCTTTATTACCTTATATATTTTAAACAAATTTATCAATATATACTCTGTCTATATTTTTTTTTCTTATTTTATTATTTTTTCCCCATATCTATTATTTTCCTATAATTGTGTATTTTTATTTTTATTTTTATTTTCTTTTCTTCTAATTGACCTCTTTTTAAATCTTCTTAGGAATTTAGAAAAGTCTTAATTATAGACATGCCCTAAATCTTTCTCTTTAATATTTGGTAAAGTTTGACATTTTACCAAATATATCAAATGGTCCAACCCAAATGCAATTTAACTTGAGAGTTTGGCTTGAACCATGGGCTTTACTAAATACCTCATCATCCTCAGAAAATTCAGGAAGATTGTACTGATTTTTCTGATCTTTTGCAGGCTGGGTTTTACAATGTTTAAAGTTTTTATCAAGAGCCTAAGCCTGCAATTTGATTAAGGTTTTTGCAAGCTGCTTGACATACCGAGAATAGCTTAACACTTGGGGCTCTTAGAGAAAAGGATATAACAACAACGGTAAAGCAGGATGTTTCCCATATAGAAGTTGAAAAGGAAACATATATAAGGCTGAATGGTAAGAGATGTTATTGGCAAAAATTACTGAACTGAGGAATGTACTCCATTTAGAGGGCTTCTAAGAAGTCAGCGTCCTTAGGATATTGACAAATGTTCCATTAATTTATTCTACTGAACCATTTGTTTCCGGGTGGTATGGAGTTGATAGGACACCATGAACTTCCATTAGCTCATTGATTTCTGGAGAATAACTGCAGTGAAATTTGTGACATTATCCGTTAGTATAAATTGAGGGCATCCATGCCAATGAATAACCTGTTCCAAGATGAATTTAGCCATGGTTGAGGCTCCTAAGTCCAGAATAGCCCTGTCTTTGACCCATTTCATTAAAGAAATGGATTTCCACAGTAATATTTGGCTTTTGCATTGCTAATTGGGAGGTTCCTGACCATATCTATAGATATAATGTGACAAGAAAATTTGGGCCAAACAAGCTGATAAAAAGTAGTTTTTTGGAAGGGTTTTCCCATTATCATTCTTAGAAACAACTTAAGGTTTCATGGATGTCAAAATGCATTGATTCCCAATAATAAGTTTGCTTGAGTTGCTCCTTTGTTTTCTTGAAGCCTCCATAGCCAGTATCTTTATGAGCGGCTATGATTATATCTGCTCAGATTGAGGGATGGGGAAATATAAATTTCTTCTCATCAATCACCTTAAAAAAGACTCCTTTTTAAAAGTGGGTGTCCTTTCTTAATTTGTAGAAATTTTCTGCATTTCTTTGGGCTCATCAGCAAAAAATTCGCTAGCTATTTTCTGTAATAAATTACCTGCAGGCTGACAGAGAGTTGCTACAATGGGCAGACGAGAAAAGCAATCAGCATTCTGATGCTTAGCACCAGCCCAATGCTCAATAGTATTATCATAAGTTTACAGCTTAAGTGCCCACCAAGCCAAACGTCATTCTGGCTCCTTCAAGTCATTAAGTCAGCTTAGGGATGCATGATCAGTAACCACAATGAAATGCGTTCCCTGAAGATATACTCAGAAATGTTTATAGACATATATAACTGACAAACATTCCCTTTATGTCACCATATAATTTCTCTCATGGGCATTAAGGGTCCAACTAGAATAGGATACTGTATGCTCTTCTTTTTCCATGAACTTGGGACAAAACAGCTCTAACTGCTCTTAATGATGCATCTGTATGAACAAATAACTATTGGTCAAAATCAGGATAGCGCAATACTGGTATGACTAATAGGGCCAAATGAAACTGGTCAAATGTCTCCTGCCAGGCCAAATATTACTCAAAAGGGACCTTATCCTTAAGTAGATAAAACAAGGGTTTCTGATTTGAGCAAATTTGGCAATAAACTGGCAATAGTACCCAATCATACCTAAAATACTTAAATATTCAGCTTGTTTCAGGCCTCTTCATCTTAGATATTGCTTCCAATTATTCTGGTTGTGGCCAAAGACCTTTTTTATCAATTATGAAACCATAGTACTATAGTTGGTCCTTAAAGAATTGACAATTCCAGGGCTTGATCTTTAAGTTTGCAGAAGCTAGCTTTTACAAACCTCTTACAGATGTTCAAGTTGTTCATTGAAAGTGCAGCTAAAAACGTTGATATTGTCTAGGTATATTAGTACACATGACAATTTGAGATCGCCCAATATGGTGTCCATTGCTCTCTGGAAGGTCGGTGGAGCATTACACTGTCCTTGGGGCATCCTTGTTGGTTGAAATAACCCCTCCTGGGTAATAATGGCGCACTTTTCTGCTCAGCTTTGGTCATGTTGATCTGCCTATACCCACTAATTAAATCCATCGCTGAAAAGAACTTGGCACCCCCAAGAGTATCTATGGCATAGTCAATACGTGGAAGAGGATATGAGTCATTTTTTGTAATGTTGTTGAGCTTCCAGTAGTCAATAACAACCTTATTGCTACCATTTTTCTTTTTTACAATTAGAATTGGTGAAGCCCATGGACTCTTGGATGGTATTAGCATACTGCGGTTGATAAATTCCTTAATCTTTGATACAACTTCCTCAGCAATTTTTCAAAGGTCTAATCAGCCTCAATCAGATAGGCATATGATTCCCAGTATCTATTCTATAGTTTACTCCTCTTGTGCATCCCAAGTCAAAATCATCCTTAGTGAATTTTTCATGGTATTTTTTTGAATAATGCTCAAACTTGGTCCTTCCCCTGGTCATTTAGTTCACCTAAATCAGCCATAGGTATGACATTATGAACATAACGTAACCCATCATCAGGAAGCCCTAGCTCATCCAAAGTTCCAAACTCATAAAATAATTCAATCTCCGTTACAGGAACAAAATGAAGATAGGCCACCACTTGGTGCCTTTTAATGAAAATGGGCCAATTCTGAATGTTTGCGCAGAGTATACTATTTTCTTGATGCCCAGGAATAATTATCCCAGGTGCTATGTTAGGTTTGAGTCAAGTTCAGGACAAAGGTTGATAAACTTCGCCATAGAGTCCTTCTGGGATCTGAATTGTTAACCCAGTTAGGACAATTGCCTGCATTCCAGATTCCAAAGTTAGCTCCCTGTTTGCTTAAAGAGGTATGCCCTTAGACTCATGGATTTGTGTTGATAGAATCTTGACACAGCGCTTCAATTTAGAGTATTTGATGGGGATTATCCCGTCCTGAAAGGCCAAAATAATAAGCTTATTAGAATTTTTCAGTTTTGATTTTGCATTTTTCTTATAGTGAAGTTAATGGAATTGGTCCATAATAGTTAATGTGTCATCCTTATGACTGGTAACCACTCCATATCTTCCTCATAAAATCGATATCAATAAGGACCTCATAGTTCTGATTAGGCAGAACTATAGCTGGAGTGGATACTGCTATAAATCCAGAACTTATAGGTAAGGCACTATATTCCCCAAGTGCTCTAGTGGTATATGTTCCCACAGTGACATATTCTTGATAAAGGGCGACATCCGGAGTTATTCCCAATTTCTTTAACAACTTAGTGCTGACAATGTTTAAAGGAGCCCCACTATCAATAATGACCCAAACAAGGAATTATTGACAGCAATAGTGGCATAAGTAAACTCAGAGTATGGTTCAGAAGCGTTTATTAGGTGAATAGATTCAGAGTTACCTGACTCCAAGTGTGATTTGAGGCAAAGATAGATTTCAGGAAAGTTTTCCGCCTGAGTCTGCATGGGGGTTGTGACCTGCACATCCTTTAAAGAGGGCAGATCATGGGAGCGAGTAGTATAAGGTTCAAGGTCATGGTCCATAATTTTCTTAGCGTAAGGTTTAGCCACCTCTATTCAGGCTTCTTCTGAAGAGTTCTCTTGGCTTTTGGCCTTTCTGGGATCTGGTTGTGACCATATGTACTCATTGGCTATGATGTGGTGCAGGCTATCTTTGGCCACTTTGTCAGCCTAGGAAAGCTCGCCAAGGGTGGGTGAGATGTGTGTGTTAGGGCATTGGTGGAGGTAGAGCATTCAGCCTCTACTCCACCTGCTCTTTTCCACCTTTTCTTCATAGTTAACTTTTAATGCCACATTGCCACCATGTTTTTTTCTTTATCCGTCTGTAGTATTGGCTAGCAAAATGTACTTTTCAGCCACAATTATGGCAGATAAATGGCCTTGTTTGATGATCAATTTTATGATCTACAGGCTGATTGTTTTTCCTTGTTTATTCAAATAAGTATTTTTTGGTCCCAAAAATCAAAGCTTCAATAGCTCTTTGAGCTGATTAGGGGCGTTGAAGCTACTTGCACACTGTATCAAAAATTGTGAGTTCTAATCCTCTATGGTTCACTTAAAGGCTGGAATCATGACACGCAGCAAGTCACAGTATGGATTTGATAGCCTGCTGCATGGCAAGCTTTGCAACGAATTTGTTTATAACATTGGAACTGAGTAGAACATGAGCCTCATGGTAAAACCTATCAGCAAAGTATCTGATAGACTCGTTCCTCTGAAATTTGATATTGAATAGATTTGTTTTTTGGGCTGATAGCTTATCAGGACCTTCAAATTGTCTTATTATGGCATTTTTTTGCACCCAAATAGGACCAGTCATCACCAAGATAGGGCATAACAAGATCACCACTATGGGAGTCCAGGAAATTAATGAGAACTGTATACTTTACATGTTCATATCCTCCTCGCTTAGCTTTTTTAAACAATTTAGGAACAAAAGAACATTACCTTCTTTGTCAAATGTTGATAAAATCAAAGGCTTAAAGTCATCGCACACAGAATCAGCCAGAGGAGTTATGCTTCATCTAGAGTTCAAAAGTCTTGGGGAATTCTCCATTATAGTTGGCCCACGTTTGGGATGAGTGTTATCCAGAGTTGGGATGGAAGCAAAAATTGGGCATTATACGGACATCTGAAAATCCATTTCAGCATCCATCTTGACCCTGAAGATTCTGCTTCATGGTATTGTTCCAAACTGCTCGATTTGGTCTCCTGAATTTGGGCCCTATATAATTTCCCCAGTTGTTTTCTGCCCAAATACTTAGAGTTTTTACTGCTCTCACCCCCTCAAGAACTGTTAAAATTTTTAACTTTTCTACTTTAGGGCATCAAATTTCTTTTTTAAGACTTTCACGTTTCTTTGTAAAGGTAATTTGAGAAGCCAAATTACTTACATCTTTGATCAGATTAGCAACATGGTCATTCATATCCAATAGCTGAATTTGGAGATCATGTTTTTCCTTAGCAAGTTTGACCTTCTTGGCTTGCATAGAGAAAACTATTGACCGGAGCTTCAATAATTCTTCATGAATTTGCGCATAATTCTCCTCACAATTCGGCCCTACTAACATGGCAGACAGATCTTTAACGATTTTTTGTAATATGACCAACTCAGTTTGGGCATACTCATTGAGCTAAACGATCAAGGTTTTCAATTCCAGATGATTTTTTTGAGCAAAAGTGGCATCTTTGGTCAAACGTTTAATCCTAGATGACAGAAATTCAGATTGATTTTCCAATTTCTGGCATCATTTATAAATATTATGTACCCATTCACTGGTCAATCCATGTAAAGGGAGGACCTTGGCTGCAATCTTCAGAACACTTCATTAAGTTGTTCTTCCAAAGTGTTCACTCTTCTGTGGGAATCATTGACCTGTTCTTTATTTTATCTCTAGTGGTGCCCAACCCAAAAGGGGAGCTGCCATGCATCTTTATTTGCAAATGGGCCAAGTAAAAGGGATTATTAGATTTAAAAAATGGCACCTCAGCTAATAGACTAGGAAGCCATATCAGAAGGTAAGGAAGCTTTGAGGAAACTTTTATCTGGCGCCCTCTTTAGCTGGCAGACAGCATCAAAGTGGGAGCATCAGAGACATGGGGCATAAGAAGGTATAGTTGTGGGTTTTCTTCATATATGAGGCCAGCGGTATCCATCACCTCAACGTATTGAGAAAATTGATGCTCAGCGAAAGTGATGAGAGCAGGCATGCAAGTGAAAGACCTAATGCGCCAGCAGATTTCAGGATAATTGGGTTCAAACAGAGAAGTTTTTGCCAAGTTGATGCAAGAGCAGCTTGCTCCAAAGGCGAGCTTCTCAATTTCATATTTTGCATCTTTCTCAAAATTATGGGGAAAATTGAGGATAGGAATAACCTCAACAAGGGGTTCCATTGCCCCGTGGAGTTTCAGGTGAAGTAAGGTGTTGGCAGGAGCAGCTGTGGCTTCAACCGCCATTTTAATTATATTTTTATAATTAGGAAAACTGTTTTGAGAGCGAAAAGGTGGGGACGCATATCAGGAGGGTCAAAAAAGAACTCCTCTAAAGCAAAATCCAGTTTTACATGGTACAGCTGTTTATCCTCATCAATCCATTTGAGAGCCTCGAATGGATTTGATTCAGCCAGCGTTGGGCCAGCCACCAGAATTGGGGCATTAGCAGGAGCTGATTGGCCACGTGCTGTTGACCATGGCTGCTCATCTGAAACTGGTTCAGCCATTGACTCAGGATTTATATTATCCAGTTTATTTTGTTAATCTTTAAAATTTTTAATTTTGATTGGCTGCCACTTTTGAAGCAGCACCAAATTTCCTCAAAGTTGGGTTCTATAAACCTTCTTCTTTCATCTTCTTTTTTGAAAAGAGCACCTTTCTCATTCTCACGTCAACTTATAATCCTTGGTATTCTTAATTAGACTTGACACTTCAACTTTGTAATTTTTATTTGCTACAAGTTTTAGTTGTCTCATTCTAACATCAAAGTTTTGGCGGAATTCCCTCAATTTGCTGAACTATGGATACTTCAATTGATTCACCTCACGTCAACATAATCATCTGTTTGATCTTGAGGCTCACCTTGACTCTAATTTATGATCTGTCAGATCTATAGCTTTTTGTCCAGTCATATTAATATCTCAACGCTTGTTTGTAGCCAAGCAGAGTATCAAACAAGCTTGGCACTTCATTTTCGTTTATATGAATCCAGCCAATCAGTTAAAGGTAAGTTAGTTTGAACTCATCAATGCATGGACTCCAACTGATGTGAATCAAGCTGGCTGACATCATAGGGTAGAGATATCATCTCACTAAGCCAATCAAGAGGAAGGAAAAATTACATTGGTTTGAACCCCTTGAAGCCTATAAAAGGCGGGCTTTAAATTGCAAGCTCTTTTCCTATATCAGTCTCAGTATAATTAAATTTATAAATTATATATAATAAAAAATTGTAAATATTAAAATTGACCCTAAGATAATTGTGGAAGGGGAATATGATGGTGAGGTCAATGCTCCAATATTCTTCACTAAAGAGCAGATATTGAAATGTCCAACACTAGGCCTTGATTAATAATAATTTTTGAATGTACCAGTATCCACCAGAATAGTTGTCCTACCTTTCCCCAAGCGAAATGATTGAATGGCCTAGGGAAGAAACATATCCAGGTATTCTTTATTCTTGATAGAAAGTTCAGAAAAACACTATAAAGTATCTATTTCAGGCATAAAATGCCACTAAGATAAGAAATTCTTATAAAAAATGGGGTAGGATAGTTTTCTACTCTATTATCAGAAAAAAACATATTCAACAATATTCTCTGCAGGGCATACCTACTATCATAATTTTATGGATAAAGTTCTTCCCCCAAGTGTGGCAAGTCATTATGGGTCAAGCAAGGTTTCTCATGGGTGATCTGAAGTACAAAAATGATCTGGAGTAGACCCCAAGAGCTTGTAAATGGCTCATTTCTTGTATAATCAACGTTTAAAATGGCGTTTTTGGGTCCTAAAGTTAAAAATATTCAATCTGATTGTCAGATGTAAATTGCTATCTATTATCATAGTGGCGAGAAACCCCTCAGTAAGGGGTTTTATTGTTCTACAGATAGGAGTTCTGGAGAAAACTTTTAGTCAGATAGAAATTAACTAATACTCAAGGCTAGACTTCTGCTGACCCTCTGATTCCACAAGAACGGTGGTGGGTCAGCATAGAGCTACTCTATTTTCATAGTTGAAGTGCTTTGTTGGAGCAGTTCTAATAAGGGTTTCCACAGGTGAAAAATCTGCAACTAAAATAAAAGTCCATTCATTGGTTGGTAAAAGGAATTGCCAAAGACAGTGGCAATTACATAAATAAAGCTGTTATAAAAAGCTACCATACCAGATGCTAAAAAATTAGATATGACTAGATTATAAACCTAAATTATTGACTAACAGATCATTGGATATCTTCTAAAATCACAAAAACTAGTAACAACATAATGGAATGATGTAGATTGTTATTAAAGGATTTAAACTAGAAAGTATAAGATTCTGATGGAAGAAACTATCAGAGGGTAGAAGCTTGAGGAATACCAGCTATTTCAAGTAATAAAAAACAGCTGAACAATGGAAATAGTAAACACTCTCTATTATAAATTAATTGGTGGTAGTGGAGCAATCATCATGATTAGCATAATAATGGTAATGATGAAACAAGGAGGGTTCTTTTGGTAAGATTAACCAGCAGCACAAATCTGCTGGTGTAGGAAGAACCTAGCGAAAAATCCCTGGACTAGGAAGTAGTGTGACTCTACCAAGAAATAAAGTTATCTGTAGACGCTTATTATTTCCATTTATTTTTATATCTTGAGAAAAAGCGATTGTCTTATCGCCTTCCCATTGCATCAGTGGTACCCAGACCCTGTGTAACTTTCCACCAGATTATACTTAATTATAAATGCAATCCGCCAGAAATGCAATAATGGTGCTCACTACAGTGGCCAACTGATTTAACCCAGGAAAGCAACCATATCATGAACCATGACCACTTTCAACACTAATGCAATTAACTCTGTTAGTAACTCGTGGGTTTCATAGCAAAGTATAATGGTTAGCCCATGAAGACTTTTGAAAATGAACTTCATCTCTTCACTGTGAGCACTTAGTTTGGCACAGGTGATACTCTAATTTCGATACAACCTGCAGCCTATCCAATTCTGTATTCAGCCCCACACGGGATGCAGCTTATGTTAACTATAACAGTTCCACCACATCATGGAGTGGTCCTTAGAGGGTACCGCCTCTATGATGGAGATACCATAGAAAGCTTCATGAGTTTATTTTCAAACCACCAGGACAATGCTCAGCGTTACAAGCTGTAAATGTCCTATCTAGACGCCAGCACTTCTGGCCTCATGAGACGTCTCAACTCCCAGCAGAACATGCTGGAATACTTAGTCACATATGTACAGCCCTTGATCAAGCAGCTACAGAGAGTGCTGGCATACCATAATAAAGAAATTGGCGACGTCATGTGATTTGCGCAAGCCCAGCAGAACAATAACCACATTTCGCTGGTGCGTCTTGATAAAACGTTTACAGAGGACAGAAAAGCAGTTGTTCAAGTTCATTCTTGCATTATCAACTTACATGGCCACATTAGTCAAAGGGTGGATAAGTTAAATCATGAGTTTATGCGGGTTCTAGGGCAAATTTTGAACGTCAAGGCCTTACTTCATAAATGATTAGAGATGCACCATGATGGGAGATGAATCCTTTTTTCTCATTGCAATCACTAATCTCAAGTGATTTGATTCAAGAATAGGTAAGTTTGATAATCTTTATGAGGATTTAGTATGCACCCTATGTTGGGTAGAGGTTGGGCTAACGCTGTAAAGGACACAGGATCAGTCTTTGCACCGTTCAAAGTTAGGAAATGCCCTGGCAACACCGGTGGCTGGACAAAAATAAGAAAGCAGTGGTGAGTATCTTACCGGAGATTTTAACTTGGCAAATCAAATGCAATCAATACATCAAAGCTCCACATTCCCAGCTCCTGTCATCAGTGGAGAATGGGCTTCGAGTTTTTAGGATATCAATTTGATGCACTTAGAGAAAGGTTTTGTGGCAATGTGCACAAACACTTCCTGACCATCGTGTATGTAGCACCTCATTCTATGATATTGGTTTGGATAGACCTTGGGCTTGAAATTGTGTAAGCAGCGGAAAAAGCTGCACAGGTACGTGTGGTGGTCAATCTCCTAGAGGCCAATGGGTAGTCAAAATGATCACACTTGTTGGACCAAATCTATCCAAATTTTTGTTACTTTTGACTTTCTCCCCACAATGGTGAGACGTACAGTAATAAACGTTGCCACTTGGACGGATTAATAAGTTATAGAGAATTACACTTGTTCAAAATGCAGCGCTTCATGCTTATGCTGGAGCTTAGCACAGGCAAAGCTATCGCAGTGATCAACCTATCTGAAGTCATCATGGAAGACATGACCAAAATCCCACACACCACAATGATCAATATTGATGGCCATGACTCCCGCCTATACCTATGTTACGGTGGATAGCTCACCCTCTATCTGCACCTATCGTCATGCTTTTGGCCATAAGGCACACACCAGCCCTTCCAGAGAGGGCATCACTCAACAAAAGATCCTCCCTGATGCAATGGTAAGCGCTGACTCCCATTACAAACCCGCCATTGACTTCAATGCCACCTTCACATGGGGGTGCAGGGGTATTAAATCAGGTAAAATCTGTGTCCCCACAAGAGTGCAAAAAGGCCAAACAGGCCCGTAGAGCAGCAGCCAAGGCTGCAGCCTCAGCAGCATCCGTGATCCGGCTGGCCCAGACCCAAGCTGACATTGAGTCATTTGCAGCGGAAGCGGCTCAAGAATCCACTCACCAATCAGATTGGGCTGACAACCCGTGGAACAAATATTCAAGATAGATTCATTCACGCAAAATTACTCTGCACCAATTGAAACTAATTATTAAGACCCAAACCTCCCCAAGTTTGAATAAATCCATGATGTTGCACTGCAGGAACACATTGTTATGAAAACTCAACAGAAGACAAAAGCAAAAAATAAAAAATCTAAAAAAACAATATTGGCCTAAAAACAAATGTGACTCAGTTTCATCAAACACACGTAATGCCACCAAGATCTGTCTTGAAAAAGAGACAAAGGAAGGGCAAGGAAAAGGGGGACCTTCCCATTGCACCTAAGGTGCGATGGGGATCTCATTCACTATAGGGACGTTATACATTGCTGGACTCAAGGCCTCACTGTCCTGGGCTAGAAAACTGAGTTTTTTAAAAAATCATTAACTGGTGGACATCCTGAAAATTCAGGAATACCACTGTCCACACAGTGCCAAGGACACATGGGCAACCATGTTCCTCCCTTCCCTTTATTTTTAATCACTGCACTGTGAGGTGCTTATATGCGCACCCCATAATTTTAAATATATTTCTAAAATCAAATCTTTATGGTTGTATGCTGGTTATGTACTTTTCATGGGACAACGAAGTGCATATATTCA
Organism: Massospora cicadina; assembly: GCA_022478985.1. Taxonomy (NCBI): domain Eukaryota; kingdom Fungi; phylum Entomophthoromycota; class Entomophthoromycetes; order Entomophthorales; family Entomophthoraceae; genus Massospora; species Massospora cicadina. The sequence goes on along the minus strand of JAKSZP010001691.1, from coordinate 61,754 downwards.
TTAATATTTACATCATGACCTATTTGCAAGCTCTCCAGGAATACCTACCAGCAGTAACTTCCCTCATATTTCCACCTGATCCGTTTTTGGTGGGCGACTTGAACTTCTGGATCAACCCAGCCACCGACCACTGGCTTTCAACGCCTACCCCCCCACAGGGGCACATAAAACTCAGCATTCTCAAAGCCACCTTGGGGCTTTATGCTACACTCCCCAAGCATGCATCGTTGCTACAAAAATGTCCTGTCCCCATGTGCACAACGGACAGTTAAGGTTTATGTCCCACATTGACCTTATTATTTAACCACTGAACTTTTGCACCAAGATTGCACTCTTTACAATGACAAAAATCGATTTCACCAAGCACAGGATGGTGTTGATTTCCTTCATTATGTTGAACCTTGCGGAACAGGCACCAAAGTAGTGCAATCTTTGACCGGCCAAGATCACGTCACCCATGCTTTCAGTGTGGGTGAGCAATAAACTTTAGCACTGGAGTTCACCACACTGTTCTGTGGTGGCCAACCCTCTACCTGGTCAGCTTTCAAAGCAAACACCACCATTCAGCCACACAACATCTCATTGTGACGCTCTTGGGCTGCCTTTGCAGCCATTAAGTGCATGCTAGAAGAAGTGGACTACCTGGAGCCTAATGCCCACACTTCAGGGTACAGCTCAGTTTGAGTTGTAAGTGGGCAGATGTCTTTGCTTATCTCAACGCACTGGTATGACAACACAAACATCATGTTTTGTGTTCAATACCAGGAAAAAATATTATGGTGAGTGACACATGCTCCGCCTACTTTTTCCACAAATTCTTTGAACTATGACAGAGATTGGCCTGCAAACAGGTGAGGCGGCTGGGCAACTCCATTGCAGACTCTTTAGTCAAAGTGGCAGATGAAGTTTGAAACTTTTACTCTGAGTTGTATAGGTCTGAACCAGTCAAACTAGCAAAAATTGATAAGTTTCTCAATGGTGAACATATCTGCACCGTTTTCTGATACCTGGAGTTAATGAAATTAATTAATCATGACAAACTCTGGTATGCAGTTCGCGGTGCACTGTACAAGAAGTGCCCAGGTTCAGATGGGATTCCATATGAGCCCTACAAAGTGTATTTTAATTATTTCTCATCACTAATGCTTGCCTCAATGAAAAAATGTCTTTTATAAATGCGCCTCCTTCCTGGGGGCCAGGAGGACTACATGATAACGCTGTATAAGAAAGGGGATAAGTTGGACTTGGCGAACTGGTGCCCCATATCACTTATTAATAAAGATCTCAAATTATTCACTAAAATTATGGCCAACCGCCTAGGGGTAGTTGCTTCTGAAGTAATCTCCTCTGATCAATTTGATTTCATCTCCAACTGGTCAATTTGAGACAACATCAACATCATAGCCAATGTCTGCCAATTCACGACTACTGGGGAGATTTTGTTCTTAGACCAGCTTAAAGCCTATGATAGGGTCAGTTGGGATTACCTCAAAGACTGCCGCCACATATTCCACCCCCACCGGTTTATAAATTGAGTGATGTTTCTCATGGAGTCTGCAACAATGACGGTGCGTGGCCCAGGCTTCCTCACTGATGTGGTTCACCCTCAAAAGGGTTTCCGGCAAAGTGGACCCTTTAACCTCCCATTTATACAACTTCAGCCTCAAACCACTTTTATGCAAGGTGAATGCCCGCCTTGATGGTGTCCAAGTGCAAGGCCAAACACCAGTTAAGATAATGGCATTTGTTGATGATTGTTGGTTAAGGTGTCTGACAACAACAATGCAAGTGTGCTTGAGGCAACTATCCATGGTTACTCCAGAGTCAGTAATGCCGCTCTCAATGACTCCAAAACCTAAATCATTCTTTTGGATGGTATTAAGCCCGCTGGTCACCAGAGCACCATAGTCAGCATGCTTTGGCAGCCAGACTCTGGTTCACTTGTCCCGGCCACCCTATACTGCCCATTGTACTCCCTTTTGTGCAAAGACCCACTTATGAACAAGTGCGCTATTTGGGAGTATGGCTAAAGGCGAAAGGGTTTGCCTCATTTGGTAATGGGGCACCATATCCTGGACCATATCACAAAACGCATCGCCTCCTCAGAGCCCACCAAACTACCTCACAGGCTGGGTTGTGCTCGCCAACTCCATGCTCTTGTTGGAAGTCTGGTTTAAGGCCCATGATATAGCCTTTTCTATATATTTCTAAACTTTTTTTTAAACGCCCTCCTATAAGGGTGGTTTTGGTTAGTCCTACTCCACCAGTGCGTCTGGATGTCTTGTTTGGCCCTCACCATAGCGGTGGTATGGGCCTGATAAACTTCAAGGCCTATGTCACCAAAATACTTGGCACCTGGATCGCTGAAGTCACCAACACCACACTCAAAGCCCAACACTGGTCACGCGCGGCCCACTCCAATTTCTCCCACACCCTTGGCCTCCAAAATCCTACCCATCCCCATTCTCTTTTTAGCCATCTAGCCTCTCGTCCCTCTGCAGCGGGCCCACATGGGATGCCACTCCACTTCAAATGTATTCACCTCTTCGTGCAGAGCGCTGAGTGGAGAAATTGTCATCAGTGAACACACTGCACAGAGAGGTCGAGCTAGTCCCCATTTCAAGTAAGAAACCCGTGGGAAAGTCGTTTTAAACAACATGGTACATCAATGTCCCCCCAAATTTCCCAAGTGGACTACCTTGACAAGCTGGACATCCCATATTCTCTGAAATCCAGATGGACATTTAGCAGTAAACACAATCCTCTATTGCAACACCATATTCACGTCAATGTGTGGAGGTACCTGAGAAAGGTGTACCAGACTGCTGAGCGGTACAATGCCTCTCATACTTCATGCATTGTGTGAGGTCAATATGGGTCATTAGACCATCCCTTGGAAGATTGCGCAACTTCATGTGATCTGGAGGGAGCTATGCGCCTTTTTTTCCAGGAGCGTGAGAAGGCTTTCAGTCTGTCTAAAAACATCTTCGCCTTTTCCATGACCTCCCTATCCACCCTTTGCTCCATGCCATAATTGTTGCAATAGCACTATGGACGATACACACTATTTTCTTGAAGCACTGTCTGGAACTACCCCACCCTCCGTGAAGCTGTGTGCTGTTGCCAAATACACCTTACTGATCACTTTCAAACTTGGTTTTTTGGCCACCTGCTATCCCATCAACACCGGTTGGTTTCATGCTGGTTTCCCATCTGGTTCCTCTCATCAGACCCTTTTCTTCATTCATGTTCAGTTTTGGCCCAGGCCTCTACTGTATCTGCCCCCTTCTTGCACTGGCAGTCCGCCTGGCAACAGCAGGTAATTTTGGCTCCTCTGGGGTGCCCATCGTTTTCTTAGTGTTTTGTTGTTGGTGTTTATTAGAAGCGTTCGTCCAATGGTCGGCTTTCCCCAAAATAAAAAAATAGATGATGGGGGGATAACTGAGCACTTTATCAGGATGTGACTGACTAGATGTAGGGAACCAAAACTACTGTAGCGCGCATCAGGGATCATATCAATCTCTTTTAACGGCATGTCACTGACCACTCAGATTTGGTAGATGTTGACTCTTAATCAACTACCTGGAGAGTGAAGTAACCACACAGCATCTAGTACCCTAAATAGCAAATTCATATATCCTGTCATGTTTTCATGAATATATTGAAGTGGTAAATTGCAAAGATAAGGATGGGTGCAAAGAGTCAAAAAAGGGCAAGCTACAGGAACTTTCTGACTTAAGGAACACCTTGGACCAACTCTGGGTACAGGCCAGATATGCCCAGGCTGGTTCAGAGGAAGTGCAAGTTGCCCAGCCATGTGTAACAGCAATAGTGTTAAAACAGACTTGCTACCATTTTAATAACGATGGTTTTATTTGGACCTTGGTGAATGGGGGTTCAAAGCCCATTTAATTTAGATAATTTTCAACTCAGGTCAACCTTTACCCCAATCAATCACTCAAGTTTGGTAAGTTTGAAAGTACACTACCATGTCAGATGGAAGTGTGCACTTATTGAAAACCTGGGCTTAGCACCACTTTCACTTATCAATGATTCCACAAATTAGCTTAAATATGTTTGCATAAAACCAACCATTCTTATTGATCATCTTCATCCTTAGTAAAAACACCTTGATAGTTTACATTTTATTTATGTTAACTTTGGTGAATCTGTGTGTGGACTTTGGTAAGGAGGTCTCGTGCAAAGTTAGCCATTTGATTTGCTAAATCTAACTCTAGCATCTGGTGCACTGCTGGTCCACCCTGGACCCCTCCAGACAGAGGCAGCCTTACAGTCCAGCCTAGATCACCGCTTGGCTATGGACTCCACTTTGGGGTACACTAAGCCTTGTTGTTTATTTGATATATGCTCATTTATACCTTATTATAAAACCCTCGCCTTAAGTTAATTTAGCTCCAGAACCCTCTGTGGGTCTATGCTCAACTTAGTACTAACGACCAGTTCCCTGGCGTTGGGACTATGCACCGTGCACCACCATGCTGGGAGCTGGAAAGTTATAGAACCTCTCTTGACAGACCCGCTGAATATGGACTTTTTATTAGACTGATTGGATTGAGTAGAGGCACTCAATAGAGCAAATGAACCAGGCCCTTATCCCTTTTGTTTGTTGAAAAGATAGAAAATTGTAAACTTAGGGTTAACTTGATTACTATGTTAATCCAATGAAAAGCTACTCTGGGAATGAACATCACCCATGAACCAACTTGATAACGCATCCAGATAAATATGAGATATCAGCTGCCAGAATTACTGACTTAAGGAAACCTTTGATGATGTAGTTGAACATTTTCAAAGCGTTGAGCGGAAATCTAGGCTAAAAAGAAAAACCATTAAGATTTAAAATTTGTGATTGACAAAATTAATTTAGACACCAAAGAAGGACGTTGTCAGTGCAATCAGAGCAAAGCGTAGTGTTGTGATTCTGATATAACTGGATGATAAGCCCTAAACAGTTACAGTGTAATGGGCGAGAATTGCCAAACTGAGAAGTCTAATAACATGAATGAAGATCGCCTCAACATCAGGCAATAGGGCAATATTGAGCTTTGAACGGATAATTAGTGGATTGCCTCCAAATCAAACGATTAGGCGATGCCAATGTATGACAATTAGTTTATAGATTGCCTTGAACTAAGGCGATTGTAAATATAATGAATTGGAGACTCTGCTGAACCAAAAAGAATACAGCAGAATGAATAGTCTAAACAAGAAGGGTCAGTATTGACCAAAGTCAAAATATATATAAGCAAGAAGAGAAGATTAGATTAAGGACTATTGTTAGTAAGAAAGTGAGATTGTAGCAGCGAGTGTCCATTGAAATATTAAAGTTAAACAAAATAGTGCTGTCAGGGCAATAGCTCCCAAAGATTATACTATATTTATATTACGTGTGTGTTGAGAACTGACAATCTCCATATTGTCCAATTTGTTGCTCAGTGGCTTGACCCTGTGCAAAAAACCTTTGGAATATCTTTTAAGTATTACTGAAATTATGACAGTTGTGTTCACTACAAGGGGCTCATTGATCAATCACAAAGAAATAAAATTCTCTAGTCGCCACCCATTTCACATCAGGCTTGCTTTGACGGGGGATCAATGTCATGCTGCACCAGTTGAATATTTGAAAACTCAAACTTGCCTTGGACGCTGTGCTTAAAAGACAGGATGAGCCTATTTAGAAGGTTTGTAATGATAACCTGCCTCCATTCAATTGTGATGGGAATAATTAAGGGTTCTTTAAGTGATTTAATTTTGCGATGGAAGGAGCCTCAGATTTGCAGAAAGCAAAACTAGTAACGTCCACTTTGTATATTGAAAGTGACGACCAAGTCGCCTGTTATCTTCCATACAGTTTTTTTATATACCAAGAAGTGAAGGATACTGTGCTGTGGTTATTTGAAGGAACTTAAAAGATGTTGCAGAATAAGCTGAGTTCTTGACTATTGGGTTCCAGCGTAATGAGACCCTCACCACGTTTTCTGATTGATTTATGGCGGAGCTCCACGAGCTAATTGGGGCAGGGATTTTAATCAAATATGATGTCTGCATTGTAATGACCTCTGCAGTGAAGCCATACCATAAGATGTACAATGTCATGACTCTAATGTTAGATGACGTTTTACCCCTGTTTGAACGCTTTCAGTTTCTGCGCCATCTATCTGCTACCTTCCACCACCCACTACAGAGTGAAAACATACTGCCTCAATTGCCAGACCTTCTTATCTGGGGTTTTTGCACATGCAGTTCAGATTCCGCTGAGTTACCACAACAGTTGGCTCCTGACGCAAACTTCTTTATTGTCAACAAACCAACTACCGGCCTGGGACTAATAACGCCAATTGCCCACATTCAAATTATTAGCAAGGCCCATCTTACCATAATCAGGGACATAGGCCCTTTGGAGTAAATTGTTTTGAATGTGGTCATCCTGGGTATCTGGCAAGAGGTTGCTCCAATCATCAGGTCCATCACATACAGCAGTAACAGTAATACCAGGAAAAAGTCAGAGCGGAGTAGAGATGGGACTCTATACTTCTGCTATCCCAACCCCAGATGTCCATCTGAACCAATTGTAGTATTTCCAGCAGAAGTATCTCCATATGATGATGTATTCTTATACTAGCAGCTTGTTGGAAGGGTGAATATATTGACATGAATGCAAGTTGAGGATATGAAAGAAGGAAAACCTCTGGAGAAACTGAATCCATACGCTTGTTAGGCTTTTGACCAAGTTTCCCCTGACAAGCTGAACCCATCCTCCAATGCACGTTCCCTTCATGAAGTAAACGTCGCCCTTCCGGTAGACAATATCATCTAAGAATACTCCAAAGTCAATGAAGGGATTATGAGCTTCCATGGGGAAAGATATCTGTCTAATGTTCATGTGTTAAACAGTTGTAAAAATTTATTCCGTTGGGTTGATTATTGAAGGTCAACCCTAGTAATCTTTTACTACACAGGTTCAGTTTCCTCATGCACCTCGCGTTGTAAGAATATATATATATTCTGATAATAGTATGATGACTCTTATCTGTAGTTGAGTTAGAATTATTTTCAGGCCCAACGCTTCAGCTAGTATTTCTGATTAGTACTTGATATCAAACTTGAAGGGATTAATTCCCTGTAATTCTGTCCACTCGATCTTCATTAAGATCCTCTGATGACAGTCTCCTTTGGCCCAACGCACAGTTGGCAGCAATCCCTTAGCCGTGGTCCCCTTCATCTCTAGATCCCCGCTCAGATCTCTACTCTTCTCTGAGAGTCTACCAATTATTGCCTCCTACAATAATATCCTTGAGATGGAATCTTCACGCTAGCTGCTGATAGTCTAACTATTACCAAATCTACAATAAAACTAATAATGTTCTATTTTCATGTCTATCTTCCTTTTTTTATTAGAGTGAATCCTAGGAAATTTATAGGGGATTCAGCCGTCTAGCCCTCAGTTGACACCTCTTCGATGAAATGGCAGCCATTGCCATTGAATCACCCTTCCTCGTCTCAGCAGCAATTATCTTCCCCATCCTGCCTAGGATTCTGACATTAAACATCCTCGAGACCTCAAATGGAGAGAATCAGAAATGTATCCCTAACGTTTTCCTCTTGATCCAAATGAATCAACCATAATCAGTTAGCGACCTTCTTAGGTAATGGGACTTTTTACCCATTATGGCAGGTCACTTCACCAACCAATCAATTCGCTCGTTGCAGGCGGCATCACTCACCTCACAACTCATTAAACATTCCCAATCAGTTGGTGATGAAACCCAACCAATCCCAATCAGTACACCTGATAGCTAATCACTATCAGATGCCTTTATTTTGTCAGCTGCTCCACCCAGTGAGATATTAAGTATTCATCCAGATTGATCCCCTACAGATATGACCAGACAAATATCCTAAAATCCCCCAAACGTAGTTCCTCCAAAATTTGGGTCAACCAATTTTTACTTCACTTTGTTTTAGGGAATTTTTCCCCTAATAATAGCCTGGTAATCTAGCAGGCTAAGAATATGGGCAAAAATCCAACACAATATCCTATTGCCTAGATTTCCAGCGAGAAAAGGACTGGGCATGGAAACACCGCTTTGGACACTTTGGCCAAATACTTAATTGGTTCAAGCAAAGTACACTCATCAATACTCAACGCTGCTCTAGATGACCTTTGGCATATGGCATTCCTCCTCTTCCTCCTCGCTACCACCTACTTAAAGCGCGGTCCCCATGACCTCTTGTCATGATGGGCTGATCAATTTACTCATGACGATATCTTCCTGGGATCCAGTTTCCCCCTGTCAGGGTATATGACCTGCTGTCATATTCAGGTTTCTTGGTCCGGCGTCCTCAAATTCCTGATTCTCTCCTCATCCTAGACAGGAGACTCTTACCATTGATGTTTGTTTTGCGGCTTGATTAAGAATACTCATTTATGTTCGCCTTCATTATTTCGCTCATAACCTCTTGGCTGTAAGTCATTCTTCCCTCAGAAAGCTTATTTCATTAATTTTATGAAATTAATTTCCTGAAATTGAGCTTAATGGAGTGTAGGGTGCATAATGTCAACTTCTATATCAGTCTGACATCCCCCCTCTAGTCCTGCTCATATGTCAAACTCAGAATCTCGTTATCAGCAACTTCTAAACAGTCTGTCAGATTTGGACCTCCTCCTCTTCCAGCGGATGAGTTGGGATGCTTAGCAGACCCACTTCTATGGTCCTTCCAGGACTCATACGCCTAGCCTGGTGCAAGGGGCTAGTCCTTACAATGAGTTATCAGAAATGGTATCCAATCCTACCAAAACCAGGCATGCCATCATTTCGAATAAATCTCAGCTGACTCTTCCCCTACAGTTGATCCCCAAGTTGGACTTTGAAACTCTTCTGGATTCAGCCCTTTTACTGAGGCTCCGAACATCATTGCCAATTCTCCAGAGGTTATGCCAACTGCCTTAGATCGTTCATTCCTGGCTGGGTCAGATTTTCTCCCTGAGTTCCTCTTCCAACTCAGTTAATTTTACCAACCTGAGGTGCTGGTTTCTGAGTTTTCAATTGGGAACAGCATTCATTCCAAGCTCCCCTATGCTGAACTTTGAGTGCAAGTCACCAAGGCGTTGTCATTAGCGCTGAATCCCTTGGATCTGGACAACCTTCTGAATTGGGATACTGCTGCTTATGCTCTACACTTTACTGGCCAAGTTCTTCGAAGTTGGTTGATGAAGCTTCCAGACTCACCTGACTTTCATCGGTCATTCAGCTTCAGCTTCTGCAAAGCCTGTAGTCATCATTTACAGGATGCAATCCATTCTTTGCACAACTACCTCTTCCCAGAGCTTCCCATAGCTATCTTCTGCTGATGGCGTTAATCAGGGGCATGATTTGACAACCCCCATTGAGTATTCCTTCTTCACTGCTGGCCCACATGTCTGGTGTCCTTAATGAATCCTGTCGGCAGGCACCTAAGACAAATCTTCCAGTGCTGGTGCCTTATCAGGATTACTCAGGGTTATTCACCCTTTTTCCTTTATTGCTGTTTTCCACCCCACTCTAGGGTTTCATGATTGGCATCTTCTGACATATCTATTTCACTTCCCTTAGTTGTGTTCTCTCAGGGCTTGGCGTCAGCTCAACAAATGAGGTTTTGAGTAGGACTTGCCCTTGCAAGTGTCCAATCACATATCAATTTTAATGGGCTATTCCTCCCTATTGTGATCCATCCTCCCTCCCCCAAGAGAAGACATAGGCGGAATCATCCCCACACTGAGGACAATCAATAAAAAATAAAAATTTATAAAAATATATTAACTTTTTTTTTATCTATGCATTTAAAATTTTTTTCCAATATCTTTTATCAATGTTTTATCTTTATTCTTCTTTTTTCCTATGGGACTTGACCTTATTTTGGTTCAGAGGTCCATCTTTTCCCCCAAACTGGATCCTGGGCACTTAAACCTACTAGTTTTCCATGGTTCAGAGGTTCTTTTTTCAGACTTAACCATCTAGATTGGTTCAGAGGTCCTTTTTGGACTTGACCTAATCATTAGGACATGACCAACTTAATGGTTTATCGGTCCTTCAGGAACTCTTTTTTTATCTTTTTCTTCAATCCACCACTTTAAGTACTTAGTGTGGACTCAATTCACAACCCTTCCATCCAAGAGATTCTTGATGAAGTAGGCATCGGTCACTGTCTTGGCGATTACTTCAAACAGACCTGACCATAATGCATCCAACTTGTTTCTTCATCTGAAACCATGCATATTGCAATAGGCGACTCTTTCTCCTATTTGATATTCTTCTAATGGCGGTCAGTTCTTATCATCCGTTGATTTCACTTGTATCCTTTTCTTTAAGGTGTATTGAATGCTTGTGATTGCATATTAATCAGGATACTCATCAGTCAGTTCAGGTATTGTTTGGTACTCATCCCTGACATAGGTTCTACTACTGAATATAATATCAGCAGTAACGCGGCCTTCCTCCTGTAAAGTAATTCAAATGGCGTCTTTCCCATCACCGTATGATGAATGATGTTGTAGGTGAACATCACCAAACTCAGGTATGTTCCCCACGCGGAAGTTCTCCCTGCAACTAGCTTCCTCAGCATCATGGCCAGTGTCTCATTGACTCAATTTACCAGTCCGTTTGTCTCCGGCCAGTATGGTACTGACACAACTCTTCAGATCCCCATTATTTTGTTTAGCCTTGGGATCACATGGGACGTGAAGTTTGTCCCATTATCGCTCAATATAACTTGTGGACACCCATGCCGGTATACTACTTGATCCAGGATGAATATCACAGTACTGGTAGCGTCAACACGGGTTAATGCTTTTGTTTCAACCCATCTCGTCAGATGATCAATGGCTACTATGATGTATTTCACTCCTCCTGTACTCATTGCCAACAATCCCATCATGTCAATAGACACTGTGTGCCATGCAAATCCAGGTTAGACCGGTCAGTATCCAGTTGTATTCTTGTTTGGGTTGTGCAGTTGGCATTCCACTCAACAAGCCAGATGGTCCGCAACATCATAATCAATTGATTCCCAGTAATAATACTGGCAAATATGGTTGGTCATTTTTCTCAGGCCTCCATGGCTGACAACCTTATGAGCGGCTTAAACAATCGCTGCTCTCTCCAACAGTTTTGGGAATAATAGCCATTTCCCATTTATTGTCGTGAATCTTTTCCATCCATGACCTTGGTGTTTTCCATTGCCTTTTGAAATGCACCTTGGATTTCTCGAGGCTCATCCTCAATTCTTCCTTCGACCATTCTCTAGAATAGCTCATCCGCCTGCAGATATATCAACTAGACCATTGGTAACCGCGATTAGCCATCCACGCTCTGGTGAGAAGCCCCCACTTGGTGGAATATCTTGTAATCATAATCCTGAAGCTTGGGTGCCCATCAGGCCAGTTGTCCAGGTTCTCACAGATTGTGCAGCCAACGAAATGAGGAGTGGTCTGTCACCACCTTAAAGTGCGTTCCATGGACATACACCTGAAAGGTGTAATTCCACTCTGTGGCAGAGAGTGTCCAGCTCACATACACCACCGAAAGTTCGTCTTCAAGTTCATCTACTTGGCTCAGTACAGCGCTGATTGCTGTCAACGAAGCATCGGTTTGAATTATAAACTTCTGATCAAAATTTGGATATTTCAGAATTGGCGAATTTATTAGGTATCATCGTAATTCATCAAAAGAGTCCTGGGCCTCTTCATTCCTTATGAATCCTTTTTTTGGATCCTTTAATAAATGAGATAAAGGCTCAGCTATTTGGGCAAAGTCCTGAATAAATCTTCTATAGTATCTGACCATCCCAAGGAATACTTGGATGTCTCAGACACTCTTCAGCACATCCATACGTTCAATAGCTGCTGTCTTCTGGGGTTGCAGCTGCAATCCATTTGCGTTGATCACCAATCCCAGGTATTCAAGCTCCTTCTGGAAGAAGTGGCACTTCCATGGCTTGATCTTCAGGTTAGCCGTGTACAGTCTCTTAAACACTTCCTCCAAGTGCTGAAGGTGATCAGTAAACGTTCTACTGAACACATTGATATTGTCCAGATATACCAGGAAGCCCAATAACTTCAGATCGCTTAATATTGCGTCCATGGCCCTCTGGAACGTCATGGGCGCATTGCAAAACCCTGGGGTATCCTAGTCAGCTGGTATAACCCCTGTGCGGTGATATTCACACATTTTTCCTGGTCTTCTGCTGGCAAGTCGATCTGCCAGTATCCTGAGATTAGGTCCATTGGAGAAATACTTCACTTCTCCTAATTGGTCTAGCGCATTGTCAATCATTGGTAGGGGATACAAATCCTTCTTTGTAATTTTATTCAGCCTCCAATAGTCAATCACTACCTGATTTGATCCATCTTTCTTCTTTACAACTAAAATCAGGCTTGCCAGGGACTTGACGACGGAACTAGAAGCCCATGCTTTACTAGTTTGCTGATCTCATCTTCTACTACCGCTTCAGTGGCTTTCAATCTTTGGATTGGTCTCATTCTTTTTGGTGAATTTTCTCCAGTGTTGACTTTGTGAATTATGCCTTGCGTGCATCCCAAATCGTGATCATCCTGAGCGAATATTTCCCAATATTTCTCAAATAATTTGAGAACCTCCTCCTTCTGCCCTTCCAGCAGATCTGCGAGCTGCTCTCGATTAACTAATATGTTGATGCTTTCAGCTGCTCTGGCTGGTAATCCCATTTCCTCAAGAGCCAAAATCATGGAATCATCTCAATTCTGCCATCAGGATTAAATGAATAAACGCAATGATTTGATTTCTCTTAATATTCATCAGTTTTTCTATTAAATTTGCCAAGAGAACTCGTATATCTCCATGGCCTGGCATAATTATCCCATGAGCCACCCAAGGCTCAACTCTGGACTTCTTCCAGGGGCTTCCAACTTCTCCATACAATAGCTCCAGAATCTCTAGAGTCAACCCTGTGTCAACTATCATCTGCAATCCGGCCAGTATGGTTTCCTCCTTCTTGAACTGCAAAGGTATTCCCCAGTTTTCTAGGATTTTGGCCTGCATCTCCCATCGCTTCCTACCAACTGTTTGGTACTGAATCAGTACAATGCCGTCATTGTATATCAAGTTGATGAAGTTATTTCTCCAGTTCAACGGAACTTCACCATTCTTTTGATATACTAATGGTAACGTCTGACCCAGGATGGTCAATGTATTATCCTTGAAGTTACATTTTACTCCATATTTCTGCAGAAACTCCGTTCCAATCAGGATATCATAGTTTTAGTTTGCCAAAACTATTGCTGGCGCGGATTCCGCCAATGACCCAAATTGTAGTGGCAGCATACTATACGCTCCACAGGAAATGGTGATGTTAGTCCCAGCTGTTCTGTATTCCTTATTATGTTCTAATTCTGGAGAGATCTTCATCTTCTTCACCAGCTTGGTCGACACAATGTTGATGGGCACTCCACTATCAACTATCACCCATACCCTTACTCAATTCACATGAATATCTATATACGTACACTCAGAATATTGTAATAGGGTATTTACTGAGAGCATTGTGGCATTATCAGCCAAATCCAGGGTATTGATGATCTGTGCCAATAATTCAGGAAATGATTTCTTAATCAGGCCAAGGGAATCAACAGGTTGGCCTCATCTAAGCGAACATTGGTTAACTCATCAGGATTCTTGGTGGTCCAAATCTTCTCCACCAGTTGTCAGGCATATGGCTGGGCAACCTCCTGAACTATCTTGGGGTCAAACTTCTTCACCCAGCTCTGGTCATAGTGTTTATGTCCATGTTGACCACTTGATATATCTGATCCTGCTTGTCATCCACAAACAGATCACTAATATCTATTTCTTCATTCATAATATTGGGAGGAAAAGGTTTCTCCGCTGTTCTAGACTGTTCATTGTCTAGACAGCGGGACCTTTCCCTGAATCCTTAGCAGCTGCTGTCTCTTTAGCCTGGAACATATTAACTTGATCCTTCAGCTTTTTACAGTGTGCGGCGAAATGCCCCTTCTTGCCACACTGAAAGCAGACATTTTCTTTCTTGTTTAACCATTTAAAATCCTCAGGCTTATTCACCAGCACAGTTAGTTAAAAGTCTCCTTTGCTCCTTCGCCTCCCTTCGTGGGATTCGAACTTTGGACCAGATTTGACCTAAAGCTTCTATTTGGAGCATCAAACGTTGCTACCAAAATCTTATAATTGTCTACCATTTGCGAGGTAGTTATCTCAGTCACAAATACATTAGACATCATTTGATGCAAATCATGATAGGGCCAAAGGGCCTATTGCAAGGCGATTCTTGCATCAAAGTCATTTAACACCTTTGATTTGGCCAGGTTCTGCAATTCCTGGTAGAATCAATCTGCGAAGCTTGCAAGAGACATGTCTTTACAGAATTGAATTCCCATAAAGTCTTGCTTGCATTTTGACATGTGGGTTGGACTGCCAAATTCCTTCACTATTGCCACTTTAGCCTACACAAGACCAGATGTCCCCCTCCAGGTGGGGTAACACCAGCTTCTGGCAATCTGTGTTTAAGCAGTTCATGAATATCAATGCCTTCTGATGATCACTGTATCCATTAATGGTCATGTCAAATAGTCAGAAAAACGCTGGGGCATTATCCTGATGGATGTTGGCAATTTAGAGGTTGCTCTGAATTACTCCAAGTCAGTTCAGGCTGATTCTCTTAGTTCAGATACTCAGCTCACTTGCGGAGTGATATCGGGCATCATCTCTGAAATAGCACTGAATGCGGGTGGCATATTTCTTGGGGTATCCGTCATCCCAAAATCATTCAAAGACTTCCTTTTTAGGCACCATTGGCCACGTCAAACTCACTTGCACTTCTGTGTGCTTTCAATTTCTCTATTTCTTTCATTAACTTCTCAATGTCCACACTGAATTATCTCAAACAAACACAATCCGCTTCACATTCCATTTTCAGAAATTGGACCTCTCAGATGAGGTCTTCTTATTTCCTCTTTAATGAGTTTACTTTGCCAAGTAACTCATTCCCAAAGTTGGCTACATTATCAAGTCCTTCCTCCACCTTGGTTACTCACGCTTCCAAAGCTGTGAACTCCCAGTGGTCCGCAGAGTTTAAGGCGTTCTGGTTCACTGTGGTGGTCTCGGTCCACAACTTGCACATCTCTTCTTTGAACGACATTATGGATAAATTCTTCTACTCAACTACCCCTGTAGTGAGCACCAACTTGTAAAAATTTACTCTGTTGGGTTGATTATTGGAGGTCAACCCTAGTAATCTTTTTACTGCACAGGTTCAGTTTCCTCGTGCACCTCACGTTGTAAGAATATATATATAATCCAATAATAGTATGATGACTATTATCCATAGTTGAGTTAGAACTATTTTCAGGCCCAACTCTTTGGCCAGTATTTCTGATTAATACTTGATATTGTACTTGTAGGGATTCGTTCCCTGTAATCCTGTCCACTCGATCTTCATCAAGATCCTCTGATGACAGTCTCCTTTGGCCCAACACACAGTCAGCAGCAATCCCTTAGCCATGGTTCCCTTCATCTCTAGATCACCGCTCAGATCTCTACTTTTCTCTGAGAGTCTACCAATTATTGCCTTCTACAATAATATCCTTGAGTTGGAATCTTCACACTAGATGCTGATAGTCTAACTATTACAAAATCTACAATAAAACCAATAATGTTCTATTTTCATGTCTATCTTCCTTTTTTTATTAGAGTGAATCCTAGGGAATTTATAGGGGATTCAGCCGTCTAACCCTCAGTTGACACCTCTTCAATGAAACGGCAGCTATTGCATTAGATCACCCTTCCTTGTCTTAGCAGCGATGGTCTTCCCCATCCTGCCTAGGATTCTGACATTGGACATCCTCAAGACCTCAAACAGAAAGAGTTGGAAATGTATCCATAACATTTTCCTCTCGAACCAAATGAATCAACCATAATCAGATAGCGACCTGCTTAGGTAATGGGACTTTTTGCCCATTATGGCAGGTCACTTCACCAACCAATCAATTCGCTCATTGCAGGCGGCATCACTCACCTCACAACTCATTAAACATTCCCAATCAGTCGGTGATGAAACCAAATTAATCCCAATCGGTACACCTGATAGTTAATCACTATCAGATGCCCTTATTTCATCGGCTGATCCACTCAAAGAGATATTAAGTATTCATCCAGATCGATCCCTATGGATTTGACCAGAAAAGATCCTAAAATCCCATGAACGTAGTTCCTCTGAATTAGGGTCAACCAATTTCCAATTCACTTTGTTTTAGGGAATTTTTCCCCTAATAATACCTGGTAATCTAGCAGGCTGGGAATATGGGAAAAAATCCCAACAACAGTCAAGATTCATCATATTCAATATGTACATACTGTGAAATTGTTTCAAAAAAGACCCAAGTCTGCGCTATAATAGATATAGGCGCTCCAGTTAACATAATGTCAACTATGTTGGTGGCTAAGTTGACATTAAAACCTGATGTGGAACAACAAATGATGTATGGGACCGCTGAAGCTGAAAACATGATCTCTAAAGGAATGTACAGCACGCTTCTGTTGTGATTTGGGTCAATTTCATTGTAGCCCAAGTGATAGTGTTGCCAAATGATAATCATGGCATGTTAATTGGAACTGCATTCATGCAATACTTTAGGGCTGTCATGGATATGATGGAGGAGACGTTTGAAATTTTGGGGCAGCGGATCCCATTAGACTTTACCTATAGCTGAGTGCCAAAAGATCCAGTGCATTGGGGCATGTCAACCTTTCCTATAGTGATGGTGTGATCCCAATGAGCTACCATCAATTAAAGAGGAGAACCCAGGCCCTTCCTCAGCAGATATATGAGCATCCTGGTTGCCTCTCAGAGCTTTTGGGCCTTTATCTATCTCCTCTGGACAGAAAGTCATAGTTAACACCGAGTTAGAGGTGGAATTACTGGCTGGGCTCTATGGGTAGGTCATTGGGTCGTATCAGTAATCATGGCTTAAAACCCATGTGGCTCCAGGAAAAATACTACCGGGACATGGAGAAATCAAGGTTTTACTATTGAACTTACAAAATGAACTGCTGCAGATCTGCCAACACCAAAGAGTGGCATATTTTCACTTGATCCCCATTGAGGAGTTCTTCAGTTTCATGAGTTTTTGGTCACTGGATGAATTTTGTCTAACCATTAAATCACAGCTTGGCATATTGACTGTGGTACCACGCAATGAGTTAATGGGGTTATCGGAAATGCAGACTGATCAAGCAATAGCTCAATTTCAAACATATAAGGAGGATTTTGACGCAAAGACAATGATTTAGGGTGCGCACAGGGGGTGGTCAATCAGTTAAAAACTAGAGATCATCCTCCCATCAGGTCATGGCTGATCCACCTATCAAGAGAAGCTGAAAAAGTCATTAATGAGGAAATTGAGAAGCTTATGGAGCAAGGGATACTTGATCATGAGTCTATGGGCTTCACCCATCTTTTTAAATTTATTGCAGGGAAGGCTGACCATGGGACGGACACTTCCAAATATGACTCAGGACAGATAAACTTAGTACCGAGGGGAGGCACCCCAGAGAAGCGATGCTATCTCTTGTTGCCAGCAGGAACGCCACTTATGGGGAGGGAGAGGGAACGTGTGAAGGGGCCGTAGCCACTATCGAGCACATGTGGAGGAAGGGGTCTGATTTGATGAACCAGACTGGGAACCAAGAGGAGACCAGCTGTCAGCGACGCAGTGGGAGGTATCCAAACATCCACGCTTGAAAGTGGTCCACCAAATGAGACCAGAATCTGTGGACAGTTTCTGGGAGGGTGGGGGTGGAGCCTGCGATGGCATCTAAGATAATCATGTGGATGGTCCACATGGCGATTGCAACCACCAGAGCATGGAGGGAGGGTGGAAGGGAGGAGGCCATTGATAGAGCAAACATATCTCTTGACAGACTGAAGGGATGCGTTTGATCCTGGCCCAGCAGACGTTGAGCTTCGCGCCATATCACTTTAGAGGTGGGGCACTTCTCCAGGCGGTGGAACAGCGTTCCATACTGGCCGCACACGACACAGGATGAGTGTAAAGCGTTAGAGCGCTCAGCTGTATGATACACCCACCTCAGGCAGCGCCACACATGGGAGCGGACTTGAGGCTGCAACAGAGGGTGATGTACATATTTCCAGTCTGTTTTTTGGGTCTCAATGGAATAAGGGATGTCCATCATGTCCAGGTAGACCACCCTGGATAGGACATGGGGCCAAATGGGGATCACGCCATCATGGATGGGTAGCCCCTGTACCTCTTGTGTGAACTGAGGAGAGGGGCGGCCTCTTTGGGTTGTATGTCCGCTAATACGAATTCTCCACTCTGCGCTCCGCATGGAGAGTAGGATTCGTTTGTAGTGGGTTTTGTCCTGTGAGGACCTGTGGCCGATGTGTGTGATGCGAGGTATTTCATCAGGGAGTGGGGGTTTGATGGATTGTTAAGGCCCAAGGCTCAGGAGAGGTTGGAGCGGGCTGCGCGGGACCAGTGTTGGGATGGGAGTGTAGGAGCAGTGACGGCTGCGATCCAGGTGCCCAGGATCTTGGCAGCATAGGCTTTGAAGTCAAGCAGGCCCATGCCACCATGATGATGAGGGCCAAACATGACCTCTAGCCGCACTGGTGGAGGGCGGCCTGACCAAAGCCATCCTTACAGCAAGGCATACAAGGATTTGAAGAAGCTTGGGGAGAAGGGGATGGTGTGGGCTCCGAACCAGACTTTGGATAGGAGCATAGAGTTGGCTAAAACAACCCTACCAGTAAGGGAAGTAGGGTGGGCTCTGAGAGAGGCGATTCGCTTCGTCACATTGTCCAGAATATGGCACTCCATTACTGCTGACGCATATCCGCCTGCCTCCATCCACACGCCCAGATGGCGCACCGGTCCTATGGTAGGACGTGGCATGAAGGGGAGCACCAGTGGAGCGGTGCGTGTTGAGTTAGTAAGGCGTGGTCATGGGCGAGCAGATGGGCCGGGTTGGGAACTAATTGCTGGGGCCCAGCAGTTCTGAAACTGACCAAGAAGGATGATTTCAGTTTTGGAGGCGTTCAGTGCCACGTTGCTTACCCGGGAATATTCCTGGATGAGAGCTTCAAGTGCTCGTGCATCTAGATTATTAGACACCCCAACCACACAATCGTCTGCGAATGCCAATATCTTGACTGGGGCTTGGCCTGGCACATGGACCCCAGTGAGTTGGGCATTCACATTTCGCAGCAGTTGGTCAAGGCTGAAGCTGTATAAGAGTGGGCTGAGGGGGTCCCCTTGTCGCAAGCCCCTTTGAGGGTGGACTACTTCCGTTAGGAAGCCATGGCCACGCACTGCCATTGTTGCAGATTCCGTGAGCAGCATCACCCAGTTGATGAAGCGAGGGGTAGGCAGAATTGATAAGGCAGGCCCTTAGGTATTCCCAGTTTACTCTATCATAGGCCTTTTGTTGGTCCAAGAATAAAAGTGCCCCAGAGGCTGTGGACTGACATACATTAGCCACAGAGTGCACGTTATCCCAAATCGACCTTCTGAAGATGAAACCAAATTGTTCTGGGGAGAAGGTGGCAGATGTTACAGTCCCTAATCAGTTAGCCATAATTTTTATTAAAATTTTGGTTTCTGTGTTTGTTAGAGAGATGGGGCGCCAGTTGGCTAAGTCAAGCTTACCCCTTTCTTGAAGAGTGTGACAGTAAAGGCCTCATGTCCTCCTGGTAGGAGGCGCGTTTCCAACAGGCTTTGGTTAAGTGAGGCAAGCAGCAGTGGGGATATATATTTGAAATATTTTTTGTAGAACTCATATGGAATGCCATCTGAGCCTGGGCATTTTTGGTTTGGCGCACCACAAATGGCTGTCCATAATTTGTTTGGAGTAATTATATTCATTATTTTCGGGTATCAGAAAATGGTGCGGATATGATTTCAGTCAAGAAATTCTGCCACTTTGGCCAGCTGAATTGGTATGGCTCAATACAACTCGGAGTAATATTTTTGTGTTTTGATTGCCACTTCAGCCAGTGTATCCACAATAGAATTATCTGATCTTCGCACCTGTGTGCAGGCCATGCTCTGGCGTGGTGCGAAACCTTTTTTAAAGAAATATGCAGTGCACTTGTCACCTTTAGTGATGCGTGTGGCCCTGTATTAGACACAAACCTGATGTTTCTGTTGCCTTTCGAGTGCGTTGAGGTGGGCAGCTGCCTCCGCCCACTTCTGGCCCCATGCAGGGCTGTATCCTGTAGCTGGAATGTTATACTCCAAGTGTGCCAATTCTGCCAGAGCGCGCGAGATAACCGCCAATGTGGCTCATAAGCATCTGGAGGAGAGATGGCGAGAGTGGCGGATGGTGTCATCTTTGAAAGTTGCCCATGTGGAAATGAGGTCCGCGCAAAACGGTGCAACAAACTTTTTCGCCAAAGTTGCCTCTTCCACCCACATGGAAAATCCTGGTGACGCGAGCTCGGGGGGCAGATTTTGCACCAATGTGGGGCCTTAGCAACTGTGACAAATAGGTGGTATGTTATCAAGACCAGTCAGTGGTCGGAGAATTCCATTTTTGTTGTTTTGAAGTGGGAGGTGTGGGGTTGGAATTTCGCCAGCATTAAAATAAGGTTGATGAGGTTCATGGACCTTAATTGGCCGTTGTGGACGTGGGGACACGTCATGTTTTTGAGCAGTGGGGAATGTCGCGGCAGCACATCCATTAACCCAAGGGTGGCCTTTAGAACGCGTAGTTCAACGTGACCCTGTGGGGCGTGGGGTGAGAGAGGCCACCGGTCTGTTGGTGAGGTTAGCCAACAGTTCATGTCGCTGACTTAGAAAGAATCAGGAGGTAGTGGGAGGGATTTGACTGACGAGAAAAATTCCTGATGCTCATGTGCACCGTTTGGGGCATAAATGTTGATGATTGCGTGTGCTACATTGGCCCACGAGAAGGTGATGAAGAGCACTCGGCCATTTAGGAATGTTTCTGAGGATACAAATTTGAAAAAATTATTTTTCTGAATTAGCACCCCACAGTGCTCTGACCAGAAGGATAGGGATGGGAGGAGCATTGTTTTCCAAGTTTCCTTGGAACCTCATGGACAGTGGGACTCCTGGATGGCCAGGATATCCACGGGTAAATTGTGTTGTAAAAAACTCAGTTTCCTAGCCCAGGATGGGGAGGCATTGAGTCCGGCGATATTCAACATCCCTAAAGTGAAGGTTTCCCCCATTGCACCTTAGGTGCGAGGGGGTGGGCCCCAGGCCCACCAGCCTCTTCTAGGTCCCCACAGGCTTTCACAGCAGCGCGGGTGTTAGCAGCAACGCTATCGGAGTTTTTGTTGATTTTTATGGAAAGAGTCGCGTTGGCTTTGGCCTTCGCTTTTTGTTTTCCCAACGTTGGACGATTTTTTTGCTGTGCGGATGAGTTCAGTGCACCGTTGAGTGGGTCAAAAAAATTTTTCAGTTGGGATAGGTCCCAAGTCAGTTTTGACCAGAGCTTAGGTGCAATGATTGGGTGAGATTGAGTCTCCCACTGGATCCTCAGATTGAGTGGCCCAATTGGCATGGGCTTCCCAATCTGATTGGTTGATGGATTCCCGAGTTGCTTCCACCGCGAAGGTTTCCATGTCCTCCTGGCGTTGTGAGTGTGGGATAGTGGTGGTGGCCTTGGCTATTTCCTTGGCCGCGGCCCTATGGGCCTGCTTAGCCTTCTTCCATTCTTGCGGGGAGATAGGCTTTACCAATAGATAGCAGCCTTGTGCTCCCCATGGGAAAGCCTCCTTGGTGCTTGCAGTTGGTTCATAGTGCGCCTCTCCATTGGCCATGGCCGCTGAGGGGTGCTCTTAGAATGTGACGCCCTCCTTGATGGGGCACATGTGTGCCTTGTGGCCAAACACATCACAGTGGGTGCAAATGGGGGGCGCGCTGTCCACGGTCACATGGAATGGGTGGGTGGTATGCCCTGTGATATCAATAAAAGTGGAGTGCAGAATCTGGGTTAGATCCTTTGCGATCTCCTCAGTTGGGGTCAGAACTGCGATGGCTTTGCTGGTGCACAGGTGTGGCATCAGCATGAAGCATTGCATTTTGAAAGATTGTATTTCACCATATACAGAGAGACCATCTTTCAGGTGTTGTTCCAAAATGTCACGTTTTACCGTAGTAGGCAAAAGTCAAACGTGAGGAAAATTTGGTTTGATTTTGTCCATCTGGTGCATTTGGTTTTGATGACCCATTGCCCTTCAGGGAGGTCGATCACTATGCACACCGCTGCAGCCTCATCTGCTGCTTTTTTGCTCTCAAAACCTAGGTCCAGCTAACCACGTGACATGGAGTGAGGTGTGATGTACACCGCAGTCAGGAAAATTTTGTGTACATCTTCACAAAATTTTTCCCATAATGACGTTTTTTGGATGTCCAGATACACGCGGACTTCAAAGTCCACCGATGAAAGTGGTTGGGAGTGTGGCGTGTTGATGTACTGGTTGCATCGTGCTTGCCATGCGAGTATCTCCAAGGGAAATCATGACCGCCAGTTTCTTAAGATTTTTATCTATTCCGCTGGATTCTCCAGGGCATTTTTGAACGTTGGAGGCCGCGGGCCTTCCACCTGCTCCTCTTACCCTGCTTGCCCAACTGCTCCCTGACATGGGCGCAGACTAATCTCCTCTGTGAGATTATCAAACTAGATTCAGTCTTGAATTGAATAGGTTGCAATAGTGATTGCAACGAGAAAGAAAATTTGGCTTCACCCATCTTAATTGCTAAAAATAAGGATTGTACCAACTGGATAGTGATAGACTACCAGAAGCCAACAATATTACCAAGAAGGATTCATACCCCTTGCCATAGATCAATAATACTATGAATTTTTTAGGTGGAGATCGTTACTTCTCAGCGATGGATTTAATAAATGGGCTACTGGCAAATTGAGTTGCCCACAGAAGAACAGGAGAAATGCGCTATTATCACGTCCAAAGGGTTTTCACAGCTGACCCATATGCCACAAGGGTGTGTAATGCCCCAGCTAGTTCCAACATTCCATTGATAGCATCATTGGTGACTTGAAGCTATTGTGCGTTCTTGTGTACCTTGATAATATTAATGTTTTTTTCGTATATTTTCTGAGCACCTTACCCATCTGGAGGAGGTATTTCGCCAGCTTGAATGACCAACATCAATACTAAACCCTGAAATGTCATTTCTCTAAAGACTAGCTGAATACCAGGGGTGGTTAGCTGAGCGGGTAAAACTGCTTCCACCCCTAGTGCAGGTTTTGAGTTTGAAACCTGCACTGGCTAGAAAAATTCTTGGTGTGGTATATTTGTCCTAAGGTCAACCCACCTCGAATAAAAAAGATATTACAGAAACAAAGACTTCTTATGAATTTTGACCTTAGGAATTTATAATCATATAGAAGAGCTAATTTTACTTATTCATGTATGGTTTATTTAGATGATAATATTAAATAAATTGGAGTTTTTGGATACAACTTTAGAGAAGTCTCTCCTCTATAAAAGTAACCTTGAGGACCATCTAGTTTTTTTAAAAAAGACTAGCTGAATACCTAGGTTTTGTAGTAGATGCCAAGGGTCTACAACCTCAACCAGCCAAAGTGGAAGCTAATTGAAGAATAACCCCACCAAGAAGCAAATGTGACATACATGTTTTCTAATGATGGTCAGTTACTACCTGGCTCTATCCCCGTCTTCAGCTATAATGGAGGACCGCTGTTTGAGATATTTAAAAAGACTGCCGCTTAAAATGGATGGAATGTTGCCAATGTTCTTATGATACACTTTGAGATGGCATTACCAGCGCGCTGGTGTTACATTATTTAAATTTTGAAAAAGTTTATTGTTCAGACAGATACATAACTTTACGATATTGGGGCAGCTCTATCACAAAAAGATGAAGAGGGGGAGGAGCATCCAGTTTCATAATGCAGTTATAGATTAAACTACCATGAATGCAATTACACCCAGACTGAGTGGGAATGCTTAGGGGTGTTTTATGCATACAAGCAATTCAGGATATATTTTCATGGGGTAATATTTAAAGTTTTAATGAATCATGCCTCTTTATGCTAGTTGCAGAACCTCAGAGAAGTTGAGGGGCATCTATCCTGATGGGTACATAAGCTGCAGGCTTATGATTTTAAAATCCTTATGTTAGAATTTCAGATGACCAAATAATCCAACCTTCTAACCAATTAAAAAATTGACAATTAAGTTATAATTATATAAGATTAGCAACAGCAGCAACCAATGAATTATCACTGGGCATCTCCAATAATATTAGAGGTTACCAACTAATAGAATTATCATCATGCATCATCCCCAATAATATTTGAGGTCACAGCTGATGAGATTATTGCCAGCAATCATCCACAATAGAATCAAACAATAATTCAATATGGGTACAACACTGGATAGTCAAATTGTTGGGAATAATTCAGAGTGGAACAAATTGGAATTGTAAGAAACTACCAAAGCGTTTGAACGCTGAAGGGAGTGAGTAGAATCATCATTAGGCAAAACAATTGGTTTCAAGTCCATAATACCAATTGTTTGGTTGCCAAATACCTGAGGATTACGCTTCTAAAAAACTCAAGACAACGGTACCTGACGAGATTTGGTGCCTAACACTTGAGGGTCAAACCAGTATAGGAGCACAAATAATTTCTAAAAACAGCTGAAAAGTTGTGTGCCGATTCTAACTATAAAAATCCCAAATTATTCCCTAATAAAAGAAGATAAATTCTTGATAATAACTTAGTTGTTTTAACATTAGTTGTTTTAGTTTACTCTTAGTGAAAGAGTGTAAGGATCAGATACCCTTAGGTTATTACTACCAAGTTTACACTTGGCTCTGCGAGAAGAGAATAGGGAAAATGTTCCCTACCAGTACCAGAACGTCTTCAAAAGAAGAAGCAACTGTTTAGCGTTGGACAATACTCTCAATGTGGCTTTTTGGCAATTAACAATAATAATAGTCTTCATAGTATTATTGCCCCATTCTATCAATTTAAATCAAATAATCGATGCAAGGATCCACAAATCTGTGCAGATGAAATCTAGGGCCAAAAGAAAAAAACCAAACAAGCCCAATGTTTTAGAATTGGTGCTCACTACAGGGGTAGTTGAGTTGTCAAAAGCCAATTTAATGATGTCTTATAAGGAAAAGCTTCAGAAGCTCTGGGTGAAACTACATACTATTAATCAAAATGTGCTCAGATCAGCATCTCAAGTGTGTGTTAGTCTTTAGAGGAGCGTATGATCAAGGCGGAAGAGATGCTAAAACAATTAGGAATGGTGAATAAAGACCTGTTTTTGAAAGTTGTGTTCAATGGTTGAGTAGATCTAAATTGTCAATAATTATAGACCAAAAATATCCTAAATATAACCAAATTTGGGATTTGTGGCAGAGCGATTTCACTTAATAATATTCAACTATGATGACATGGGCTTGAGGGCTTTGTTGGTTAGGTTGGACTTAACATTAAGTGTTGACTTAATGACTTGAGCATGTGGGCTTTGTTGGTCTATGTCAAAATCAGTTTTAATGTTGAACGAGTTTTTGATCAAATTAATTACTAATTAGTGGTATGAATCTCCTTGGTATGTTCTGCCAATTGCTTGAGAAAGAGAATATGTTCAGCTATCTGCAGATACATCTGAAATTATATCTTGTGATTATTGACAAAATTTACACCAACCCTGAGGCCATGCGAGATGCCCTGAGTCAAAGGATTTGTAGACCCTCAAACATACATTTTACTTGTTTCTTTGGCCAAGTGCCGTTTAAAATGAGATGTCATTAGTAAGATGTGGTGAACATCAAACCCTATAAATTATCTCCAATTTGATACTAATAATGTACAATCAACTATTACCTCAAGTTCATAGTTTAGCTTATAAGCTTTTTGTGTCTAATACTTTTTGTTGTATTAAATCAAGAATTTACTTGGGATCAGTAAGATCAGGGCAGCATGCCATCGTCCAAGTAATGACAGGAGAATAAAAATTTGAAGTACTATTACTAAGGAGTTATATCTTGAAATATAGTCACCATCTAGTCTATTGTTGACATATAATAGATATTCAAAACTCCACCATAACGCAGAAGAAGAACTAGCCATCCAAAGTAGACCAAAATTTAACAAATGGCGCTCATGGCTGGGAATGCAGATGGTGACTATGCTAAGCAGGGGAGCAACCCCTGGCTATATCTTTTTTAAGGATGAATTTACAAAATTAGAAGACTCAAAAACATAATGAGTCATCAAATTGATAATCTCACTGAAGAAGATTTTCATTGATGAGGCAGATAATGCTCTACATTAAGAAGTAAATGGGTTAAAGAAGAAAATCATAGAAAAAGATCAAATAATTTCTGCTCTTCAATTGTAAATGACCAATCTAAATGAGAAAATTGCAATATTGAAGGATTATCAAAACCAGCAAGCAAAGCGAATTTACTGATAGTGATGCCTCTGAACATTATGAGATTAATTATGGGTCACATCGGCAACTGCCACATAGAATGGTTGCTTTAGCCAACCCAAGTTCCTCTAACAGTGATACAATGCCTCAGCGCCCTAGTATGCCTGTCTCAAGTCAACAAAGAAGAAATCATGATAACCATGGACAAAAAAGTGGTAAATACAAACATGCAAGCCTGCCTGCTTTTGACAAGAATGGAAGTATAACCACATTTTTAAACGCTTTGAAATGGCCATGTATGGGGCCAGCGACTGTAACAAAGCAGCCACTATGATTAACAGCTTGGATCAGTGGAGCTTTGAGTTGAAAATGCCTCAAATTAACAATAACCCAACCTATGTTAAAGTCAAAGAGGCTGTGCTTTATGAATTTGGAGGTCCAGAACGAATGTTAACCAGAAAATCTAAGTTCATGAACATTTTCTTAAAGATGATGAAGCAATTGATAAATTTGCGGATCAACTCTATTGTAAAG
Organism: Massospora cicadina; assembly: GCA_022478985.1. Lineage (NCBI taxonomy): Eukaryota > Fungi > Entomophthoromycota > Entomophthoromycetes > Entomophthorales > Entomophthoraceae > Massospora > Massospora cicadina. The sequence goes on along the minus strand of JAKSZP010001691.1, from coordinate 34,724 downwards.
CTCAAGTTCTCCTAAGCGCAAAGGCTATGGTCAATTTTGACACTAAGATCGCACTATAACATGCAGTAGAACCTTACTCAAATTTGTCAAACACTTTACTGCCTGCTTTTGTGCAAAACCTTGCAACATCTGAATTGGTTAATTATTAACACATATATTCAAAAAACTATGGTCAACCTAATACTGATACATATCATAACATGCTGCCTCTGTTGAAAACCCCTCATTACTAATAAGAAGATTGATAGTAATTCGCCTGTAAAAAATGAGCAAAACTCTACAAGAGTCCCACGCCCAATGAGTGAGATTACTTGTTTTAATTGAAATTTTAAAGATCATTTCGCTTCCCAATGCCATCAGCAAAATCTCACTGTAGTCCTTCCCAATACTGTGCAGGAGGAGGAAAAAGAACAAGCACAATAGATGCGGGATGCTCTATTGTGCCTAAGACACCAGTTCCACCTAATCAACAAGAAAACGCTGGCTTTAGGGCCTTGGTCAACAATGAAACGAATTTTATTTTAGTATTTAATGAAAATTCTTAAAATGTACATGCAGTAACTCGCTCCTAAAGTAAAGTTGTCATACCTGAAGCCTCTGAAGTAGTCACTAAACCCTATGTGCAACAAATACTTGAGAATATTCCAGCCAAAGGGCCGAGCAATGCAGCAGATACCCAAGCTTGAAAGGGGTAAATATAGCCATGCCAATCAGCACATTCATCAATGAATGTCCCATTATTGGAAATACTCTGAAGCACACTCTTAACTCCCTGGTTTCTTCCCATATTCACTTAGTAAACTCTATTGATCTTACTACTCTGAATGCACATATGTGGATATTCTGGTCAACAAGATCAGTGTTGTAGGTCTTGTTTTTAGCGGAGCACCTGTAAACATTGTTTCCACAAAGTTGGTAAAGAAATTGAATATATCTCTGGACATTGAACATCATCAGGAATATGGGACCGCAAGCCTTAACAGCACTAAGAGTGAAGGAGCTTACAGCGCTTTGCCACTGCAATTTAGAGCTTTGGTAGTAGCCGCACCCACAATAGTGCTTCCAAACGCCAATTATGACATATTAATTCAAACTAGTTTTTTAAGGACCTATGGGATCTTATGCAACTTTAAAGAGAACGTCTTGATGATATTGGGTCAATCACTTCCAATTTATTACTCTCACAACAATATAAAGCCCACAAGTTGTGACAGTAACTTTATCCATATCTTATGCCAATGGGATAATACCAGTAAGATATATTCAGTGGGGAAATCAAATCTTCCCCATGCTAACTTCCATAAACAAAAATTGAGGAATACCTCTATGTGTGAATAAGAATGCAACAATAACTCCAGGCCATCAACTGGTTATGAGTACTGGGACCAAGCTGGATATCAAGAAGGACTATACGAGGAGATTGTATCCCCATGGAATCATTCTCAAATGGAATCTAGTGTGGCGCATGGAATACTTATACCAGGGCATGGGGATATTGATGTCCTACTAGAAAATTAGACCAGCTGAAGTATTAAGGTCAAGAAATATCAAGTAGTCACATTTGTACATCTGTTTCCAAGATGAGTTGAAAACAGCTTTAAATTTGGTGACTTTCCTGATCTCACCTTACTGACCAAAACCCTTGGGGATCATACTGTAATTTCTCAAGAATTGTTTACTAAATTATCAAAACAACAGAAGGATGAAGCACTTAAGTTGTTTGAACGATACTCTGAAACTTTTTGCCAAAGATAACCAAGATTTAGGTTGTGCAAAAGGAGTATAGCATTTTGTTGACACCGGAGATAATGTACCTATTAGAATGAGGCCAATCCAGCACCTCAGGGCTAGTGACGAAATAGTCAGATAAGAGCTAGACAAATTGCTGAAAAGTGGAATAATAGTGCCCTCTAAAAGCCTGTGGGCCAGCGCAGTTTAATTGTAAAAAAAAAGATGGCAGTAATCGAGTTGTGATTGAAAATCAATGCCTTAATGCCATTACAAAAAAGATTTGTATCTGTTGCACAGAATTGATGATGCTCTGGACCGTTTGGGAGGGGTGAAATGTTTTACTGCAATGGACCTCATCTCAGGATATTGACAAATTAAACTGCCTCAAGAGGGGCAGGAAAAGTGCATGATAATTGCTACTCAAAGGCTGTCCCAACTGACACGCATGCCACAGGGGCTGTGCAATGCACCAGCAACCTTTCAGCACGCAATGGACACAATTTTGGGGGACCTCAAATTGTCCTGCGATCTGGTGTACCTGGATGATATCGATGTCTATTTGCAACCGTTTTCCAAACATCTGGAGCACCTTGAAAAAGTGTTCAAATTGGCTGTTGAAGGGTAGTCTGAAGTTAAAACCTAGAAAATGTTAATTCTTAAACAACAATTGGAATATCTCAGGTTTGTCATAGATTCTAAGAGCTTGCAGCCTCAACTTCAAAATGTGGAGGCGATTAACAAAATGCAACCTATGATGAGTATGAGGGATGTTCAAGTATTCTTAGGCATGGTAGTATATTATCAAAGATTCATAGAAGGGTTCGTGAAGATTACTGAGACCCTATACCACTTACTGCAAGGAGTTTTTAGTTTTTGCTGGGCAGAGGAGTGCCAACAAGCCTTTGAGGCTTTAAAACCAAAATGAGCATGGCGCCTATCCTCCAATATCCAGATTTTAGCAAGCCTTTTATCATACAAACTGACGCCTTGTTAACTGCGATTGGTGGTGTGCTATCACAGATTGGGGATGATGTTGTGGAGCATCCAGTCGCTTATTGCAGTAGGATGCTGAATAAGCACGAGTGTAATTATATGGTGACTGAAAGAGTTTGTTTGACTGTCATCTATGCTTGTAAACAATTTTGGGTTTACATTCATGGCATCAAGTTTTAAGTAGTGACGGATCACAGCTCATTATGATGGCTCCACAATCTCAATGAATCTGAGGGACGATTAGCACTGGGCCCTGAAATTACAAGCGTACTATTATGGAATTATTCATAGAGCTGGACTGGCCCATCAAAAAGCAGACAGACTATCGTGACTTCCTATTGTAGCTGTCCTGAGAAGTTTGGCCAATGAGCATGAAAAAACGATTACCCAAAAGTATAGAGATGAGCCACCTGAAATACAAAAAGCGATCAAAAAGCATTAACTAACACTGAATATTGAAATGAAGTTTTATACAAGCTTCATCTTGAAGGGCAACGTCAAATATTACAAAACCTGCAGACCAAATGGAGATTATTACACAAGCACACAAGGCCGTCAGGCATGAGAGATTGACCAAGACGCTAGAATTAATTAAATTTAGTTACTATTGGGATTCCATGAAATTTGATAACCATGACTTGCTTGATAAATGTCATTAATGCCAAATTGCAAAGCCTATGAAGTCTGATGTGAAATATCATTTGATCAAGCCCAACTGGTACTGTCATACTGTGTCAATTGATGTAGTTGGCCCTTTGCCTGTGAGTTGCCTAGGCAACAAATACATAATTGTTGCTATTGACCATCTGATGGAATGGGTGGAAGCAAAAGCAATTCAAGATGTTGGGGCTCTAACTACTGCCAAGTTGATTATGGATAATATTATTTATGAGCACGGATGTCCCCAGAAGATCTTGAAGGACAATGGCACAAATTTTACTGCCCAAATGGTACAATAATTAAATGAGTTGATGTCTATCAAAGGAGTGTTCTCAACACCATATTATCCTGAGACTAATGTTATGGTAGAGCAAGTAAATGGCACTTTAGTCGGCATTTTACGCAAAAATGCAGCCTTAGCGCCTTTACAATGGGCGACTTCAATTAGTGCTACCATATTTATGTACAATATCAGACACCACAGCAGCACAGGCCACTCTCCGTTTTGACTTCTGTATGGTAGACAGCCCGCTCTGCCTCCATTATTATATTTAGTACTCAGTTCAACCAAAGCAATTAACCCAAAAAATTATGTTGATCAACTAGTGAAGACCCTAATCAAGTTTCAATATGAAGCCTATCAAAATGTGATTAGTCAAAAAACTAGTCACAAGAGCTATGACAATGCTAAATTAGCTACAGTGACTAAGTTCAAGGAAGGAGACTTAGTAGTATATTGTGCCACTCATAGCGCAGGCCGCGCGCACAAGCTGGCCTCGCCTTGTAAAGGTCTGTTTATTATATTGGAGAAATTGTCTAAGGATGTATATACCATTAAGGATCAAGGCAAATGGGTTGTGAATCGAGTACATGCTAAGTTCCTTCATCTGCATCATAAAGAATAATAATAATAAAAAGAAAAAAAAATAAAAATAGAAAAACTATAATAATGATAGAAATAATAAAAAGACAAAAAATAATAAAACTTAAATTTTAATTCAGAGATTTGATGCCTTGCTGGCATTGGAACTAGATAACCCTTCTTTGGTAGGGGGATAAGAGTGAATACAAAGCCAAGGGGGCCAGTTCAAGTTCACCAAAGATTACTGGAGCTGCAGTAGACATAGAACCTAGGAAACGAAGGAAGCACGCCTGAAATAACTGTAGCATGCAGCATGGAATTTTGGAGTTTAATAAGAAAGGTTTATCCATGGCCAAATGCTTTTAACATTACATTTATTCTGAAGGTTGATAAAAATTGGATGTTGTGACCAAGAGAAAAAGAATACCATCCGATTTTATCCAGTCAAGGAGGGGGATGTGTTGAATGGTTGACTGGATCTAAATTGTCAGTAGTCATAAACAAAAATATCTTAAGTATATCTGAACTTGGGATTCAGGGCCTAGCAATTTCACTTGATAATATTCAACTATGATGACATGGGCTTGAGGGCTTTGTTGGTTAGGTTGGACTTAACATTAAGTGTTGAATTAATGACTTGGGCACGTGGGCTTTGTTGGTCTATAAAAAATTAGTTTTTAATGTTGATTAAGTTTTTGATTAAATTAATTACTAATTAATGGTATTAATCACATTGGTATGTCATGCCAATTTCTTGAGAAATAGAATATGTTCAGCTATCTGCAGATACATCTGAAATTATATCTTGAGAATATTGACAAAATTTACACCAACCCTGAGGCCATGCGAGATGCCCTGAGTCAAAGGATTTGTAGACCCTCAAACATACATTTTGCAAGTTCCTTTGGCCAAGTGCCGTTGAAAATGAGACGTCATTAGTAAGATGTGGTGAACATCAAACCCTATAAATTATCTCCAAGTTGATACTAATAAAGTACAATCAACTATTACCTCAAGTTCATAGTTTAGCTTATAAGCTTTTTGTGTCTAATACTTTTTGTTGTATTAAGTCAAGAATTTACTTGGGATTAGTAAGATCAGGGCAGCATGCCATCGTCCAAGTAATGACAGGAGAATACAAATTTGAAGTACTATTACCAAGGAGTTATATCTTGAAATATAGTCACCATCTAGTCTATTGTTGACATATAATAGATATTCAAAACTCCACCATAACGCAGAAGAAGAACCAGCCATCCAAAGTAGACCAAAAATTCAGAAGTTGCCTCTTTGAAGTGGAAAGAGGGTGAACTTGTCAAAGAAATTTTATCGCAAAACCAAATGGGAAGTGGATTTAGAACACATCTGGCTTTTTTATGAGGAGATGGTTAAAAATGACCAAGCATATTAAGGAATTGGAAAAACACCAAAGTGTTTGTGAGCAATTCGAAGCAAATGAGGCCAAAGAAAAGGCATGCAAAACTCCACTCAGGAAGTCTTCTCAGCCCTAAAATATGCCTAAACCATTTGCTGGTGGATCAGAAATGACTCCTGAAGCCACTACTATGGCTTCTTGAGTAGCTGGGCCAGGATCCTCTATGAGCGGAGCAACTGAGGAATTTTCTGAAATATGCTGAAATTGCCCACCATTCACTGGGATAATGACTAAGCGTTTTTCTGCTTATTTGAGATGACCATGTTTGGTTATGTGGACCATAAAAAAGTGGTGACAGTAATGAACTGTCTTAGCACTGATTGCCAAAATCTGGTGCTACGCCACTTCAATAGGGACAATTGGTCATATGCAGAAGCAAAAGCAGACATTATGTTAGAGTTTGGAAGCCCTACTCAGATGGCAAATCACAAACAAGAGTTCATGGGTATACAATTCTGCAAAGATGAGACCTTGGCTAGTTTCACCGACTGATTTTACTAAGAAGCCCAGATCTTGGCAGAGGCAAAAGTGCTAAATGACTTTGATGCATGCATAGCCATTTTTGTTGCTTTGAACCTACTGCAAATTGCATCAGATTTATGGCAGCAGCACTAGTAACTGAAATAACGATCTCACAGATGGTGGACCATCTGAAGATGTTGGGAGCAACATTTGATGTGCCCAATCAATTTTTATGACGAAATTCCAATTGAGAACAATCACATTATAGCGGAAATGGATAAAATTCCATTGAGGAATGAAAAAGTTTTTATTCAGCAGAATCAAATTGTAAAGGTAAAAAACTCCAATGTATCCAAGTGGAAGGATAAATCAACTAACCACTACTGGTAAAATTTAGTGACGTGACAATTTGCCGCCCAAAATTGAGAAAAGAAATCATAACAAATTGTGAATGTTGTGATTCCTCAAGAGGTTGAAGGTGACCAATATTTAAAAAAGGCCTTGCAGTCTATACGTGGAACTATCTAGCACTGCAAGTGAACCTGTTCCACCAGATATCTACATGGAATAAAGTCATTGGCAGGACCAGCTTGGGATGCAACTGGGTCCGCCATTAGAAGTCCCAAGGCGTTAGATGTGATAAAAAATGAAAGGCAATTATTCCAGAGAATAGTGAATGAAGTCAGTTGATCTGAAAAGTAGCAAATTAGTTTGTGCAAGTAGTGCATCATTTACAGATCTATCTGCACAATTAATCAACATTCAAGTTGGAAAACAATGCCATAAAATAGGATCAAATCAAACTCCTATCTTCTACCTCAAATTGATGACACGTTTGATTGCCTGAGGGAGGCAAAATACTTTTAACTATGGACCTGATTGCGGCTATTGGAAAATCGATTTTCCAAAAGAAGATCAGGGAAAATGTATGATACTGTCTGCACAAGGTCTATATCAGCTGATCAGAATGCCCCAAGGTTTATGCAATGCGCCGGTGACTGAGAAAACGCTGTTTGAACTGTTATATGGGCCAAAAGCTGAATTACTACCAATATTGTATTCAGCAGTAGATCCATCTTTGGGGATGAGTGCCAAACAATATCTATCTCAACTGGCCAATATCCTGATTAAATTAAAATCTTGGGAACTTAAAACAACAATGAAAACAAGAATCAACATGAAGAAAGTGGGTGATCAAAATTGAACTACGTTAAAAGTATATCATGTGGGCGATAGGGTAGTTTATTGAAATAGCCATAGGTTTATAAAAAATAAGTTGGACGCCCTATGGATGAGACAGTTTAATATTATCAAGTTGTCAAATGATGCCTATATAATAAGGAATATTAAAGATGGTCAAATAGTCAATAGGTCCACAAAAATTACTTAAAGTTTTGGGCTTATATAAAATAAATCTGAAAAAAGTAAAAAGATAAAAAGATGCATAAAAATAAAAATAAAATAAAGTAAAAAAATATTAGAAAACTGAACTTAATTTAATCAGAGATGCATCTGGCGATATTTCCACCTACCAAGCATGGAGGAAGGGATAAAATAATGGGCACAAGTCCCAAGCGTTTGGCAGGATCAGGATGGGCTGAAGTTAGATCTGCTGGAATAGTCCCTATCAACAAGATTTTGAAACCTTTCCTGGGGTTGGTACAGGTGGAAAAGTTCCAACGAAACCCATTATGGGGTTTTTACAGGTGGCAAAGTGCCAATGAGACCCATCCTGGGGTTTGTTTAGGTGGACCAGTTGATCTTTTAGCAAGGATGTGAAGAGGGACTGGCGCAGAATGAAGTTGCAGGAACTGCACTTAAAATGATGTGCAACTGGTAGCAACCAAGGATAAGAAGTCATCAAAACTGAGCAAAGCATATGGGCTTTGCGTGTGGACAGAGCTGCACTCCGCTGAGGACATAGAGATATGACAAACTAAATATGAGCTCAAGCTAAGGCGGCTTCCATCCCTGAGGTTTCTATCTTCTATTAAATAATCTGGCCAAGAGGGAAAATGTTTGAATTTCAGATGACCACATAATTTAACCTTTTAACCAATTAACAAATTCAATGCTTAAGTTAAAATTGTATAGGATCAGCAACAGTGGCCAACTAATGAATTAAAGTAAGGCATCATCCCTGATGATATTAGAGGGTGACTAATGAATTATTGTTGGGCATCATCCCTGATGTTATTTGAGGTCACTGAATGATGAGATAATCATTTGAAATCATCCCCAACGAAATCAAGCAATAATTCTTAATGGGAACAACACCTGATAGTCAATTGTAGGGAATCATTCAGAGCAGAACAATTTAAAGCCTTCAGAAACTACCAAAGTGTTTGAACGCCAGAGGAAGTGAGTAAATCATCATCAGACAAATATAATTGGTTTCAAGTCCATAATACCAATTGTTTGGTTGCCAAACACCTGAGGATTACCTTGATAAGAAATAAGGCAACGATACCTGACGAGATTTGGTGCTTAACACTTGAGGGTCAAACCAGTTAGGAGCATAAATAATTCCCAATGGACAGCTGAAAAGTTGTGTGCCGATTCTAACTATCTAAACCCCAAATTATTCCCTAATAAAAGAAGATAAAAACTTTATAATAACTTAGTTGTTTTAAAATTGGTTGTTTTAACATTGCTCTTAAAAGAGTGCAATGATCAGATAAATAGATTTTTACTATCAAGTCTCTGCTTGGCTCTGGGAAAAGAGAATATGGAAAGTTTTCCCTACCAGTACCAGAACATCATTCAAAGCGAAGAAGCACCTGTTTAGCGTTGGACAATACTCAATGTGGCTTTTGGGTAATTAACAATAATAATAGTCTTCATAGTATTATTGCCTCAGCCAATCAAATTCAAAAAATAATTAACGCAAGGATCCACGAATCAGTGCAGTTGAAATCTAGGGCCAGAAGCGAGCAACTAATTAAGCTTTATATTTTAAAACCTTATCCAACCCAGAGAAAAACACTAAAATGCCAAGTACTTATCAAGATTGCAAACCATTGACGTTATGGAAGATCTCAATGATGTAATGTTTGACAAGATGCTCAGCGAAAAAGCAATGTGAAGCGCCCTAAGTCATCAAGATATTAGAATGGAATAAGGGACAATACGTTCTAAAGAATGGTGAGTTGTACATGCGGATAGGGGACACTACTATGAATATCCCAAGACCTTCCACATGACCAAATATTATTATGAGTGCACACCAAGCATTTTAACATGAAGGAGTGCACAAGACCCTGAAAATTTTGCAACTGTGGTGCTACTGGGAAAGCATGCAATTTGACATGCTTGAAATAATCTCTTTCCGCCACCAGTGGCAAGTGGAGAAGCCATTCCGCTGAAAGACTTTAAACCATTTAGTAGCTCACTTTTCTTTGCATATGGTTTCTATTGAAGTGGTGGGGCCTCTGCCAACTGGAGCAAACCAGTACAAGTATATTATGGAGTAATTGAGCACTAGAACATCTGAGTTTGGGATGTGCAATATGGAATCTGGGGTAGTCACTGTGAATAAGTTTTTTATGGAGTGTATAATACACCAACATGGATGTCCTCAGTTCATCCTTACTGATAACAAGACCAACTTCGCCTTGCACATTTTACCCAAGAATAAAAAACTTATGGCCTTCTGAGGGTTCTAATGACCCCTTATCACCCAGAATCCAATTGTATGGTTGAATGGGTCAATGTGACACTGGTGAATATACTCCTGAAGCTGGTAACGGATAGAACCTAAGATTTGAGTACCCTCCTTTCCACTGCTGTCTTCACTTACAACATCTGTTATCACTTGGCAAAGGGGAAAGAGTCCTTTCCAGTTAATATATGGGAGGCACCCTGATTTACCCGCACTGCTCTATGCCTGCATGAAAGATACTGGCAGAATGAATCCTCAACACTACTTGACCAAACTAATGAATACACTTATTAAGCTGCAAGCTTAAGCGTACTCATTCAGATTAACCAATAAGAAAAAAAATCAGGCTGTCGATCAGGTACAGTGTATTGGGATAGCTCAGTTCAAAGATGGTGACATGGTTCTATTCCATGATCGACACAGATTTGGGTGGAAGCACAAATTGGCCAGCATCTAGATTGGGCCGTTTAAAATAATTGAGAAAACTAGTGTGTATGCTTATACTATCAAAGACCTTGCAAGCGGTCAGATCATTAAACAGAGAGCATGTTAAGTTCCTTTGGGCATACAAACAATTAGAGGCTCATCATCCAGTCAAGGAGGGTAATGTCATTAATCTAATATGACTGGACGATTAGACCTAAACTGTTATGGCAGAATGGGCAAGATTTGCTGAACTTAGAAGTCTAATATGGATGAAGATTGTCTTGACATAAGGCTTTAGGGCAATACCAAGCTTTGAAAGGATGGTAAGTGGATTTCCTTAAAATTAGGAAATTAGGTGATGTCAATGTATGGTAAATAATTGGTAGATCGCCGTAAACTAAGGTGATTTTGAATTTAATGAATGGGAGAACCTGCCAGAGCAAATGAATAAATGGCAAAATGAATAATCTAAGAAAAAGGGTCAGTATTACCAAAGTGGCTAATATAAATGAAACAAGAAGATTGGAAGAGGGAGATTTGTTAGTAAGAAATTGAGAGTGGAACTGTGAGCGTCCGTATAAAATATTAAACTTAAATAAATAAGTGTAGTTGGGGCAATAGCTCCCATTTATTTTATTATTACTATTTTACATGTGTGTTAAGGACCAACAATCTCCATATTGTCCATTCTATTGCTCAATGGGCTCGATCCTGCGCAAAAACCCTTTGGCGTATCTTCTAAGTATTGCCAAAATTAGAACAAAGAGGAAATTTTCAAAAAATTCTTTGCTAGCCAGGATGTTATAATAAGCCAGTTAATGGAAAGCGATGGACCTAGAGATGAAAAATGTGCTCTCTTAGAGAGATCCCTCCTTTAGTTACAGTAATACTGACCAAGGAAGCTGTTACCCACCATAAGACTGTAGCAGACTTGAGTTCTACCCTCTGACCCCTAACACCCCTCATATCAACGCAATATAATGCCAAACAAAAGGCAACTCAGTTTGCCCCTAGATCATGCAGTAGGGAGTGAGACAAGAGCTTTTGCATTAATAATCTGCACCATTTAATTGAGATGGAAGCATGCACAAATTTTCAAGCCTTTGAATATATCATATTGAGAGCTTTTGACCATCAATAGGCAAAGCTATGATATCTGTTTTAAATGTTATGAGCGGCAACAAGGTCACTTGTTACTTGAAAAAGTCTCTTTCATCTTAAAGGAAAACAAAGACATGGTGTGTAGACTATTTGATGGTTTTTAAAATTGGCTTAATGAAAGGCTGACTTTTAACCAAATTGGGTCCCAGTGGAACAAACCCCTTACAGAGTTTGTGAATTAATTCGCTTTGGAAGCCCACATTTTGGTAGGGGTGGGCATATTAATGAGGCTGACGTTAGGCTTGGATTGGATTTGGCGGTGAACCCAAACCATATGCTCTTTTAGCTATAGCCTCAGTTTTGCAAGGGGAAATACCCCTACTTAAAATTATCAACTACCTGAAACAACTAGCTGCGACTTTCAGACCTCCCAACTCATAAAGGAAAGCACTGATAATCATTGCTGGGCCACCCTCCTTGAGCATCCCACCACGGGAAGCCTATAACCTTCTGCTCAACCCTTAGGCGGGAACATTTAACTATAATCAGAAATAAAATTCCTCTGTAGTGATGTGCCATAACTGCTAGCAATAAGAAAACTTTGCAGTACACTGCCCCATAAAGTGACAAGTCCACGTCTTACAGATGAATCAGTATGACTAGGAAAAAGACTGGGCGGAGTAGAGAGGGGCCCCTACCTCTTCTGCTTCAACTTCAATTCTCTAACTTAAATCTAATGAGCTGTCTTATGACTGACCTGGAAACCCCACCATGAGCTGTTGCATCAGAAAACCTCTGATTACGTGCCTGTACTTACCCACTTGAAGGCTAAGGAAGCAGCATCAGAGAAAAAAGCCTTCAAGGGGATTCAGAAGCCCTATTCCAGTCAGATACTGGAGTGAAACTCTTCAGACAAACTTCAACCCTCATTAGATATGCCATCGCTTAAAGGATAAAATTTTATCTCTTCCATGGACTTGATTATCAAGGGTTAATCCCAAATCATAACTGGCATCCTGAACTTCCTTTACAAAAAATACTTGGATATACTGTTTATAAAACAATAAATGTTCTTCTTATTCTAAGTGTACTATCGTGATATTTTTGTGGCAAAAACCAAAATGCACGCAATCATAGACATCAGCGCACCAGTTAACATAGTAATAGCGTAATAGTTTTTATGACTGATGATAAAGTTCAAAAAGTGCTCAAAACTGGAAACTAGTGAGGAGATCAAAAACGAAAAGATGGGGCGAAATAGACTACTCTATTGAGTTAAAAAGCGTCAATGTTTATAGGGCATGTGGAGACGTGGTGCTTTGGGGACCTTTGTGGCCCAGTATGATCAGGATCTTTCACTGCTTTCAGAAAAATGCCTGGTTGGAACCCCCATTTTTCTACATTTGACTTGTGACTGCAGCAGTGGGGGATGCTCCTCTCAAGATTTGGGAAAATGAGGATGGGATTAAAAAACGGCTTTATTAATTTTTATTTGCTTGATGCTCCTGATCAAATCTCATATTGATCTTCAGTGTAGGTTCAATTTATGCTGTCTTAAGAGTCAAACCATTGAGGCTCATCAAGGAGTAGGAATTTCGACTCACTCATAATATCATATTTTAATAACGCCCCTTAAGATCCTGTCAGAGGGGAGTATAAGGCCAAAGGAATCAGCCATGTACTCAGTTCACCACTGTCCCTTGATTGATGTTGGATTTGGGAGTACTCCGAGTTCAACTTATAAATGTCCTTATAAGGTCCAGATTAAAGAACGTCAAGCTTGTTCTGTTGAACTCCAGGTTGATAATGATAAAAGAGAATGAGGCCACCTAATTGAAAAATAGGAAAGGAGGGTCATCTGAAATTAAATTGGGAGGTCTTCATTTCTTTGGAGGTGACAATGCCTTAAGTGGCTAGGGCTTGAAGATGGACAATCTCATTAGCTTAGGCCCTCAAAGTTAAATTGAAGTTCTCAGTTATGAGTATTGACCAGTGGCTGGAAGTTACTTGGTAGGAGGGGAGCACGCCCATGTAGAGCTTCAAAGGGGACATCTTGATGATTTGATAGTTGCTTATTAAGTAAGCCAGTAAAGCACTGTGTAAATAATGATAAGTGAGCAGAGTCAAAGGCGACCATCTTCTGCAAACTAGAGATGTGTATTCCATTAGCATGTTCCACCACCCCATTGTTTAATGGGTTGTAAGGTGCGATGAAACTATGGTTAGTTTCAAAAAGTGAAGTTAGTTTTTGGACTACCTATGAGGTGAAATTTAGCTTTTTTTAGCACTAGTGGTGCCCAACCCAAAAGGGGGAGCCGCCACGCACCTTTATTTGCAAATGAGCCAAACAAAGAGATTATCATAAATTAAAAAAAATTCACAATATAGCCCCTAGGTTATTAGCCTAGGAAGCCATATCAGAAGGCGAGGAAGCTTTGGGGAAACTTTTATCTGGCGCCCACTTAAGCTGGCGGACCATGGCGGTCAACATAGGGTTAGGGGCATCAGCGACATGGGGCATGAGGGGGTTAGCTGTGGGATGAGGTGAAATTTAACCTATTATCAAGAAATAAAGTTTATAGGCATCCATGCAGGGTAAAAATGGATTGATTAAGTAAATAGTGCCGTGGCCTTAACAGTGGCAGAAGGAAAATAAATCATTTTACCCATTTAGTCAAGTAGTCCATGGCTAAGAGGCCGTATTTATGGCCCTGAAAAGCAGTGGGTAGAGCCTACAACATTGATGCTAATGTCATAGAAGGGACCTGATGGGGCAAAGATTGAGTGTTGATTTTGGGGACTGGCTTGATCTTGGAATTGGCATGTCATACACACCTCCAGGACATCTTGGATATTTCTATATTTTGTTCCCAGTAGCATAATATCTTCAGACTTTTGTGAGTATTCTTTACCACTTCATGTCCACGGTCACACACACCTCTAAGATAAAGTCAGTTTGGGAAGAAGGATTAATGTAGGGGATTTACTTCTTATTGTCTCGCTTTTATATAGCATTCAGCCATTGATCTGAGTGTCTCAGGATATTTTTATAGTTCAGCTTGGATCTCTAGAGTTTCCAACTACCAGCGTTCTGGCTAGACTATAGATCATACAGTCAGTCCTCCTGGGGGTCAATGTGGTCAGTAATGGCATCCTAGAGAGACCATTGACATTCTGGTTAATCTCTCCTGCACAGTGGATGATAGTGAATATAGTAGCTCTGTAGCCTTAAACCCTATCTGGATAACTGTCTAACTGGTTCTTTTATCCTGCAGCTATCAAAGCGAGTAATGATCAGTGAAAATGGTTACGTGGGTACTGTAAAGATAGGGCTGGAAATGTTTGTTTTCTAACAAGACAACCAGGCATTCCTGTTTGGTAACTCTATAATCCATTCGTCTTTGCCCAAGGTCTTGCTGAAATAAGCTACTGGATGATCGGCCTGATCTTCATTGTTATGAGCTATGATGGCCCCAACAGCAACATCTTTCCATACATGAAAAGCAAGAAAAGTTGATCAAAACGCAGATAGACTAAAATGGGTTTAGTGCAAAGAGCGTTATTCAACACATTAAATCCCTGTTCTTGTTCAAGCCACTCAAAAGGAACATTCTTTTGCATGAGGTAAAATAGTGCTTGGATAGGGTGGCAAACTGAGGAATGAACTGACAATAATAGACCACCATGAGAAAGAATACCTGAAACCCCTCAGGCTCTGGGTGCACAACACCTTCTCAAAGGCATTGGCTTTGTCTAAACTGGGCTGGATAATGACTTTCAGGACCTTATGTCTGAGAAACTCCATTTCAATTTATGGAAGGAGCACTTCTAAGGTTTGAGTTTTATTGAAGCCTTCCAAAGCCAATTATTGACTTCCTGGAGATGTTCTACATGACCATTGAAGGTTCACTAAAAAGTTTTTGTTAAGATATATGAGTACATAGGATAACAACAAGTCCCCGAGGATCCTGTCCATGGAGCAAAGAAAGGTGGCTGGCGCGTTGAAAAGGCCTTGGGCATCCTCATGGGTTTTAATAGCCCCTCATTGGCTATGAGCACACACCTAGCTTGATCTTCAGGGGTGAGCTCCACATGCCAATATCGGCTAGCAAGATCAATCACGGAATTTATTGCAACCCAGTAAGCAAGTGGGAGAGTTTTACAAATCCAGACAAGGGATAAATGTCCTTCTTGGTAATAAATTTTAGCCAGCAGTAGTCTCTCACCACCTGATGGGCGTCATCCTTCTTCCAAACCAACAGAAGAAGAGGCCCAAGAACTGCGCAAAGGCACTAATGGCCAAGCTTCAAGTAGTTGCTTGAGCTTTACCACTACCTGGGCTTCTTCAACCCTATTTTTTTGGCAATATAGGGACCAAATGGGGGAAGCGTCCCCAGTATCCACATGATGTGGTAATACACTCATCTTTCCGAAATTTTAGGTAGAGGCTAAAAAGAGGTCTGATAATTTTTCATAGTACTCTAACTTGGCTCTGTTGTTCCCCAGGGAGCTTTTTTTGATACAAGTGTCAACAAGAGCCACTGATGGGGGCATTTCCAAACCCAAATTACTTAGACTTCCAAAGCTTCAGATATCATCAACAGCCTCTACTAGTATGAGGTGGACATACGCAGCTGGACTGTTAGGGCTCACTACCCTAGGTTTGTCAATAAGGATGCTAACAACGCCAATATGGATCTGGCATAGACAGGATTTAAAATTCCTGGGCAGGTTAGGACTTCATTGAATAATGGGTTATCTAGACCCAGATCTCCAACAGATATCTGGGGGTTGTTGACGTGAAACCAGGTGTTAATAATAACCTGGGTCTCCTGTTAGAATAGTGGTCAGTTTAGATAAATAGATTGTCGTGCCTTAGTGGCCATAGACTGCAGGTGGGGGCATATGTACTTGAGAGCCCCTCATTTGATACTTGAGTCAATTGGTTCAACTATAACTCTCTTCTAGGTAAGACCTAGTTTTGAACTACGTTTTGGAGTCACGTGAGGCTTTGAAAACCAGGGGGACCCGATGTCCCAGCAGGAATAGAAATCCTTTATCATAGTGCACTACTGCGGAGTAGTCCTGGATAAGCTGAGTTCCAAGGTTAAGTAATAGCTCAGGTTATCCAGTGCAACAGCTTGGGTATTCACAGAAAGCTTCCCAAAACGAATAGGTAGGAAAGAATAGGCCCCAAATGGACCAATTGCACTTCTTTCCAGCTGTGCCATATTCCATGTAATGCGGCAAGTCCATAGTAATCTTGATACATCTCATCAACCTTGACGAAATATCATTTATAAGAGAACCACTATGATGATGGCGTGAATCAGAATTTTATGAACTTGAATAGTGACATGAATAACCAAACTCCTAAATTGCAGAGGTAGTGTGATGAACATGGGAATTCATCATGAAGTGTAAGAAATAAAAAGATCTTTATTCTCAATGAGTACTAAAACTCCTTCTTTAGGTCTGATAGCTCCAGGTTAGTTTATAGTTCTGGACGATTATTGAGGCGAGATAGGGATGTCAGCATGAAGTGCCTCATCCTTCATGCTGATGGCCCTTTTCTCGCAGCCTCATAAGTTTTTCCATCAGGTATATGCACTGTGACGGGAACCTTTATAGTAAGTGAATTAAGGGTGAGGGCTCTTCTAAAATTCAACAACATGACTCAAGGACAGTTAGAGAGACTGAGACAATAACCTTGGGATGCAGTGTTGACGCAGGTATCTCGTTAAGTGCTTCCTTAATTTCCAAAATGCACATAGACCCAATATTCTGGCCTATAACATGCATCAGAACCTCAGGATAAGACCCCAATGAAGAGATGACTGCCATTATGGCGATGTACAAGGTATTAAGTCTTTGGTTACTAAAGATGTGCTTAGGCGTAGAAGTGGATGGAGAACTCCACAGGGCTTTTCCCCATATTCAGATGAGTACTTATGAACACTTGCTTTTTATTGTCCGGGGTTTGTTTGTTGCTGAATTCATGAACTAAGGAGTTATGAAATTGCTGACATGTGTGGCATTTCTTTATATGGGGAGTCATAATCTCCCAAAAGTGCTATTCCAGCAGTAGTGGAATAATTCACTTTTTGTCGTTCAGAATCCTCTTCCAAAGAGATTTCAAAGGAATATAAGAAAGAGGCAATGCTTTCCTGGCTGGGGGTGAACTTATCCTTAAATTTAGCCTTAAATTAGTTAAAATAGGAGTGAAAAGGGTGCTGACACCAGAAATCAGTGCAGATTCAGAAACTTCAGTTTTCGCATAGTCACAAGAGCCTGCTTATCCATCCATCATATTAAACCCTCGAGGTCCTCTTGGATATTGTCTCAGTTTCAGTTTAGGGAGGAAATGGAGGCCTTGTGAGCAACTTGCTCTTTTAAAGCTTGAGTGTCAGCGTAGTGAAGAAAAAGCTAGCTTTCTAAGTTGTCCAAGAATGTGTTAAAACCACAACAGTTTTGCTCAAGTGGGAGATGCAATTATTGATGAGCTTAGTGAAGGCGCTAAGATTATCCATCTCATCCAACAGGACACAATAAAACCCTAAGGTTTAGTGGGACTCCATCTACTAGGATCTTGCACCATTGGGCCAATTTACATATTTGATCTATAAGGTGGCAAGTGATGACAAAGCTTCCTTTCACCAGGAGTCATCAGGGTCGCCAGGAGTAGGCGTTTCAGGACCAGAGAGCCTTTGAGGCCCACAGGAACCTTCTAGCTCCCTAGGCACCTCAGGACCATCACTCACAGAGACAAAGTTGTGAGAGGCTAGCTTCTGTTAGTGCTGCTAAAGTGTCTGCACCAGGTCCTCAACTTGGTTGAGGCGTTGGTTCCAGGCAGCCTCGAAGAGTTGTGCATCTATGTAGAGCTTGTCCTCAGGGTAGCCCAATATTTCGCTATACACCAACGCTAGTTATTTCAGGCAACGTTGATTATTTGTAAGCTATTGATAATGGCTTCACAATTATCATGGACGAATGAGGAGGCTGCATTATGGAAATTGACAATTTGGGAGTGTAAATCTGGGTAAGCCCTAGTTTTCAGGAAAATTTGTGGGTAGTGCAACCAACTACTTTTTGTAGGATGGATGGCGGGATGGACGAAATTTTGAAGATAGCGCTTGGTCCCTAAGTTAATTCTACCATTGCAAAAGAGCCAAGCTAAATAGATCCTGCATAGTAAATGCACTGAAGAAGCATGGGAGCGACTGTAGCAGCCTCCCACAGTATAGATGTAATTTAAAATTTATTGAATAATTTCATCAAAGTTTTCATATTAAAGTTGGTTTTATCACTGTCAATGGAAGGTAGAGTAACTGAGACGTGGTAAGAAACTAAGCTTTTTGGGATATATGAGCGATACTACATATTGTAAAGTGCTAATCCATCAAATGACACTTCTTGACCAATCAGTAGGTTTATTTCCTAAATGCTATTATTCTTCATTGTCCATGTTAGACAAATTCATTTGGTCATTTTGAATTCCTCTGTAGTGAACACCACTTTTCTTTGAGCTTTTGTGTGCCTGTTAGAGCACCCAGTGCAGGAAACTTTGCAGTATGAAAGCTGGGATACTGCTAGCTTTTCTTTCTTGTAACAATCACTTTAGTTACTATGATTCGATTTAAACAGCAATTTTGGATAATCACAAACAGGAAAGATGGGCGACTTTATCAATAAAAATATTACAACATGGGTGAGTGTCGCGGTGAGCGGTGCGCTCAATGGTGCAAATAAGGGCAAGAAACGCCCTGGAGGGGGACCAGGAACCCAATCTGCAAAGAAATCGCAAACTCAGACACCGTCTGGGTTTATGGTATTCACTGTAAAGCACGCACAATATATTTACATATAGTTCAACCAACCCTTATCAAAGGTGGAACATGGGATCAGACTCTTCCTTGGGGATGAGTCAATGACCCTGTGGGAGAAAACATGTGAGGCACAGCCCTCACTTTTCCCTCACGCGGTGTATGTAGCCAAAAACAACATGGGCCGCGGCTGGATCAATATTGGTTTCAAAACAGCCAATGAAGCTAATGCCGCAGCAAAAGTCTGTGTGGAAATTGCCCACCCAAAGGGCAAAAAAATTGTGCACACCGTGCACACCAGAAGGAACAAAGTGAAAACTTTGTTCATCTCTTTTGACTCGCTCCCCACAAACCTTCCTCATAAGATAATCGAGGAGGAGCTCTGCAAAGGTCTCGTGGCCTACAGAGAAATTCAGCAACTCAAATTACAGCAATTTTGCCTGATGCCCAATCTGTGCATGGGCGAAGCTATCGCCGTAATCAATCCCTTCCCAGAAGTGGAAGAGGACTTATCCAGAATTCCCCGCATAGCAGAATTTCACTTCGAAGATGGGGGCCAGTCAGCTGCATTCTGAGTTACACCAGAACGCGCACCGCCCATTTGCAACCACTGTGGCTCACTGGGCCACAAGGAACATGCATGCCCTGTGAAAGAGGGCTTAATGGAAAAGGACTATTGTGAGGAAGCAATGGATGAAGATTATGAAAACTTTGCCAAAATGACTGACGGTCACCACCCATTCTGCTGGGGTGAAGATGGACTATACTCCATCGTGGATCCAGTTATAAGCAAACAACGTAAAGTGGCACAAAAAGCTTGCAAGCGAGTAGCGGCCAAAGTGGCGGCACATGTGGAGTCCACTATTAACCTCAGACAAATTTGGGAGGATATTTCAGATATTCACCAAACCAATCAATCAGAACAATATGCCAAGGTCGAAAATTTTCACAGTAACCTGACTGAGTCACAAAGCGACATCAGTCATGCACATATTGAGAAACAATGCAACCACAATTTGGGTGAAAATGCAGTGCACAATTTACCAAAGTTAAAACTCAAAAATTCAAAATCCAATCATCAATCTGCATCAAATCAACATGAGACCTGTGCAGGAAAAGTTGACACAAATGCAAAAAACTGTAATTCCATTGAATCATTGGGTCAGATCAAGGGAACCAACAATGGCAGTGAAAGAGTTGGAGTACAGACGTGGAGCATGGCCAAGTGAGCCAGGGTGGGATAGGGCCAGAGGGCCCTCCCAAATGCTCCTGAGGCGCCGCAGGCACCTCAGTGTCAATAGGGATGCTAAACATCGCAGGAGCCAGGGCTCATACGTCCCAAGATAAAAGCTGGAATTCCTGCAAAAACCTCTTGTAGACATCTTGGCCATCTAAGAAACCCACTGTCTACAAGGGGAAGAAGAATCCTGGTCAGCCAGGATCACACCATCACAATCAGTATGGACGTCTCACTGTAGGGTGATTGTCCAAAACAACAAAAAATTTAAAATTACAAATTCATCACCACACTTGCATGGTCGAGTCCTGATAGCAACAATCACATGCCAAGAGGAAATAATTTTGATAGCATGTATATATGCACTGTGCACTGCAACCGAGAGAAAACAATCTTTTGAAAACATTCCTACTCTCACCCTCCCACCAGATACCATTATGTTAGGCGATTTCAACTGCTGGGATAACCCCAATACAGATTGATGTCCTAATCCCAGGGGATACCCACCTGGACACATTGAATTCCGCACAATGAAGGCATCTCTTGGCTACAAGATACTCTTCCCCCCAGTTCACCACTCCTTCCCCACATGATGTGGCCCAACATATGTGAGATACTGCTCATATCAATGAGTTGCATTGACCACATCCTCATCCCGCAATCACACCACCCAAGAATCTCCAAATTTATAACAAAAAAGATCAATTTTTCTGACCCCCAATTAGTTACAGTGCAGTTAGCGCAAACCCAATCTCACACACAGGTGTCACCTTGGAGAAAGCTTCTCCCGGAAAATATAAAATTGCCCAAGATATCTGACTGGGTTGAAAACAAGGCTACGAACCCAGAATTCACAGCCCCATTCACTTTGGATCCCATTGGAACATGGGAAAATTAAAAAAGGATTTAATCAACAAAACACGACATATTGCATCATGTAAGTACACCGCAGACACGGCCACAATCAAGCGTACCTTGGCAGAACTAGACCACTTGGAAATAAATACTTCAAGATCTGGCTATAGCCCCAACTGGGGACGCAAATGGGCAGAAATTTCTGCTCAACTTAACAATCTCATCTTCGAACACCAACACAGAATCAAACTATCAAACAAAGGTAAGTTCATAAAGGAAGGCGAAACCTGTTTGACAAACTTTTTCCACCAATTACACTCCCGCGGAAACCAGCTCATGTGCACACAGGTCTGCAAGACCAACGGCACCGTGGCAACTGACCCTGAGGAGGTCAAGGTAGAAGTACACCGCTATTACACCGAATTATATTGTGAAACGCCAACAGATTCACAAAAAATTAAAGAATTTATACAAACTGCCAAGATACAAAGTACACCACCAAATTACAATATACTATCCCTTATTACACGGGAGGAGCTTTGGGAGACAATTCGCGGTGCACCACGTAGGAAATGCCCAGGGCCTGATGGGATACCCTACGAATTTTACAAAAAATATTTATAAAAAATCGCCCCCCTCCTATTGGCGTCAATGAACCAGAGCTTGTTGTAAACACGCCTATTACCAGGAGGCCATGAATCCTACGTTATAGCCTTGTATAAAAAGGGTGACAAGTTGGACCTGGCCAACTGGCGCCCAATTGCACTCTCCAACACTGACACAAAAATTCTAACAAAAATTTTAGCAGCTAGATTAGGCGCAATTGCATCTGACGTCCTATCACCCGACCAGTTTGGGTTTATACCAGGGTATTCAATCTGGAACAACATACACCCTGTTGCAAACATTTGCCAATCCAAAGCAACTGGTGCCCTGGTCTTCTTGGATCAGGAAAAGGCGTATGACCGTGTTAGCTGGCCATACCTAGAAGAATGTCTACATGCCTTCAAACTCCCACCAAGATTCATAAAATGGGCCATGCTCCTAACAGAATCTGCAACCATGGCTGTATGCGGCCCTGGATTCCTAACAAACAAGATTAAACCACACAGAGGGCTCAAACAAGGGGATCCCCTCAGCCCACTGCTATACAATTTCAGCTTTGACCCACTCCTCCGAGTAACTGACTCACGTCTCATGGGGATAACCGCACAAGGACAACCAACAGTCAAGATACTGGCCTTTGCGGATGACTGTGTAGCAGGTATAGCAAACAATGAAGATGCCCAACAGCTGGAACGCACTCTAGAGGAATACTCCAAGGTGAGCAATGCATTGCTCAACAAAAGGAAGACAGAAATAATCCTCTTAGGCAAATACACAAACAATTGGGCCACAACATCTGGACCTCATACCAACACACAAAGAAAAAACCCAATCATTTTACCCTTTGCAGCACCTCCCACTACCACTCCTGTCCAACACCTTGGAATCTGGCTAGAATCAGGGGGATATGCTAATGAGACAATGGAAAGTAACCTATTACAACGGGTATCCAAACGCGTCGCCTCCCTCAAGGGAAGAACCCCAGGACTAACAGGAGTTACAGTTGCTAACACGCTCATCCTCAAAATACTGTGGTACCAGGCCCACGCAATCATTTTCTCACCTACCTTTATAACTTTAATATGCGCGCTTATCCAGGGCTGGCTGTGGCCTGGCTTTCACCCTCCTATACGGATGGAAACACTATTTGGCCCACGCTCAAGCGGAGGCATGGGACTAATAGATATTGAGAGCCACGCCAATCACATCCTAGGTACCTGGATAAAGGAAATCCTTGCTCCAGACCTCCCGCAACACCATTGGTCCAGAGCAGCAAGGACTAACTTTGCACAGGCGCCCAAATTAACCGACCCACATAGTCCACCCAGACTACTTTCATACCTTGCCAAGCACCCTACTGCAACGGGTCTGCATGGAACCTCCCCTCATTTCAAACATATCCTCCGAACTATCCGCCATATAGGATGGACCATAGAGAACAAGGGTACTATACAGGGAAGGGGATGACCCAGCCCCTAATTCAAATTAAGAAACCCAGAAAACCACCCCCAGAGAGATATGCTCGCAACAAACCCAAGCTTAGCTAGGATAGAATACCTAGATATGCTGGACATTCCCTATGATTTAACCACACAGAAGGCAATGTGGAAAATGACTCACCACCCACTCCTACAGCCGAGGATAAGAGCAAACGCCTGGCGCTGTCTGAGAAGGACCTATAGGACGGCGGACCGTTCCAACATCTTCCACAAAACATGTGCAGTATGTGGAGGGGAGGGATCCCTACATCACCGCCTAGAAACATGCCCCCCAACCAAAGCTATATGGCAGGAAGTCGCACGCCTGCTTAATATCCAAAATGAACAGGATTCTTGATATCAAAGAGCATCTTCGCGCTCCAGATTGAGTCAAAAATCCCATCTACCCTCCGCTCCCTAATAATACCCATTGCAATGTGGACAATCCACACAATTGCATTAGATGCGTTCAAGGGCACTGTCTTAACCATTCATGGGGTTATTAACAGATTCCATGTACACTTACTGGAGCACTTCCAAGCCTGGCTCTGTGGATATATGAGACCAAGGCAAAAAGCGCTCATAGAATTATGGTTCTCACTCTGGTTCCTCCACACAGACCCCTTCCTTCACACCTACTCCATATCAGGGGAAACCCCCTCAGAGTAGTGCACCAACCCCCCATACCTGGCAGTCCCGCTGGCAACAGGGGTAACTTGAGTAACTGGGGTGCCCAATTTTACATTTGTCAGTTATTTCCTTAGTTTTACATATATTCGGTAATGTCTGTCCCCTGGTTGGCTTACCTCGGTTAAATAAAAAGCTAGGTACTGCCCCCTGCCACAAAGAGGCTGTGCAAACCTAAGCACCACAGATGTGGGGCTGACAGAAGGTGGGGTGGCTCACACCACCTCAGAACTGAAATATTACACATTGTTTGTATATTAAGAATGTAAAGATACCCAATCATTTCAGAGTTATGCCTCCCATTACTTACTGCGAGATATGGGACCAGATTGGAACCCAAGTTGTACTTACTTGAAAATAGAGAATAGTAATAACTTTCCACAGCTATTTCTAGTCGTCTCTTGACTATGGCCAGGGAGCTGCCGCTTAGATTTCTTCAGTGGAGAAGAAACACTAGTTTATAGCAAGCCATAGACCTTACATCACCTCCCATCATAATATGCACCTGACCTTGAACCCCTCCTTGTCTGCAAGCAGAATTGGAAAAGCATATGCAGTCAGGATCTCTGGCCATGTGAGATGACCAGAGGATAACTTACACCCTGGTTGATATGCTTCATACCAAAAGATAACACTTCTCCGCACAGCATCCGCTGCCAGACACTCTGACGATGTGTTTTGCCATCCCCTCCCTCTGCATAACTCACATACATACATACATAAGGTCATCATTTTTATGTTTACTCCACTTGCTGAGTCGCCCCAGTGATCAAGATGTTGCTGCGGAGTTGGATAAGAAAATTATGAACTGTATAGACCAGCATCCCTTAACCCTCCTCCCCCACAGGTCCATCAGGCCAGGTCACATTTTGCTTGTGATCCAGGACAAGTATGTTTAGCATAGCTCTCTGTCTTGAAACTTCCAGAAACAGGCGGTTGTGCTTTTTAAGAGGCAGACACCATCACCACCTCTAAACTTTAGCCAGTCCTGAAGGACTAAGATGATTTCCCATCTAGGTTACCTTTAGCTTTCTCTTCCTTGTGGGAACACCCACCAATCCTACCTTCCTCAATCTTCTAAACAGGCTTCCCCAGAGTCTAATGCGGCTATAGAAGGAATTAATTCCCTCCAGAAAGAAGACAGTTCAGTTGCTTCCACAACATCCCATGCCTTCCTTACTAGACCCTTGGAGGCACTGGAAACATTATTAGCTGCTTTCACCCTAAGCACTCTTTGGCCATCACCATCAAGGAGGTCCCCCAGTGAACTGCCCCAATAAAGTGCTTGAAGGCCTTGCTCAGATGAGGTTCCATTCCCAGTCCTCAATCTCTTTCCCAAAGAGGAATCACCCAGATCCTTTTGATGGTCCACTCTCCACCCTCCAATCTACCCTTGCTGCCCGCCCAAGGTCTAAAGTAGTCCTTCCAGTAGCCTGGTAGACTCCCTGCGCTTGGAATGGACCCTTGATTAATGCCCCAGCTAACACCAAGCTCCTTGTTAAACATGTCCTTGAAAGCCTTATAAAGGTAGTCCTCCAGTATTGGAGCCCAACAAATGGACTATCCCTCCTGAGTTACCTGTGCAATCCACTTCAGGAGAAGTAATTTTGTTGCAAAATAGACCATGGGCTCTACTAGTGTGCCAGGTGTTAGATTTTGATGGTTGACTCAAATAAACCCTTTAAGAAAACTATCAATGCTGATAGATTATTTCCATTGATGGATCCTTTGATCCTCCCGATTCATCTGCATAATCTGATAAATCAGATTCACCTTATAACTGCTCTAATTGCATCTGAGGTGCCTGATTATCATAGCTAATAATAGCTATGATATTATTATATTATGGCTGATTATGGGTACACTTGGGTGAAAAGTGGTCCCACAGCATTAACTATATTGCACCTCCTAAATTAGTGTATTAATCATAATGCACTAAGGCTGAAGTTGGGTTCAATTAATGAAATCAATAATTAGGCACTTAAACATAGACGTCCCAATTATGGGCGTACTTAGTGCTATTGAGAGGCCTGCTGACGTCCCAAATTGGGGTGCGTCATCTTTTATGATCATATATTTTTTATTCCCCATTTATTGTTAGACGTCGAGTTATGATGTAACTTTAATTGGGAAGATTTTGATGTTGAGTTCAAAACCCAAAGTCATCCTGATTATGAGAGTAAAATTGCCTCCAACCAGGCTGAAACAATTGTTATTTTTAGTCAATTCATGGGCTGAATTGACTTGGGGATTTTTATAATTATTGCCATGACCAGCAGAGGATTGGCACAATATGAATGAACTCATCTAGTAGATGAGTTTGGCCAGGAGATGCCTGAGAGGTATATAATACTGGCGCCTGGCCAATTAATAAAACATCAATTAATCAACATTTACTAGTTTATTGATCATAACTACTGTCGATTAGTTTAATTAATTATTATCTATCAACTGTCAGATATTTATATCTGTTGCCATTACATCTATATTAGATAGTTGTGTGTGTTTATTCTTCCTGAAGAGAAGTACATAGTTGCCTGCCAGAGAAGTAGCCCCAATTATAGAGGAATAATTTCCTGATTTTGTACAAAGTCAGAAGGTCTTGTATTTGTTGGTGCCAGTAGCCTTAGGAACGGTTAGCATACCGGAGTTACTTGGCTATTATTGAGGATTATCAGAGAATCTACTTCCTAATTATGAGCAGGAGTTTCATCTAAAAAGCGAGTTTATGTCCTTGATTTCACTGTTAAGTTATTTTAGCTTGCACTATCAGCTGAAAACTTAACATTTTGGTGCTCACTCAAAACAACAACAACTACCTTAAATATGAATATGGATGATCAGCTTTCAGAATTTGCCCAAAAGTACTGCGACAATGAAATGGAAACAAGCGATGTTCAGTTTATTGAACATTTTACCTCAAATCGTTCTGACAATGAGGTGGGGAACAGGTACTCATTAGAGCTAATAGCGACTGGAACAGGCCCAACTTTACCTTCTAATCCGGCCAAATTTTCCCAGGCTAACATCAAGGAAATGCTGGAAACCCTGTTTTGAGGCTACCAGGTTGGTTCTTCAACAATTGACCTGATCTTTGGTCTATTTTATTACATGAAGGGTCAAGTACTGAAGAACAAAATTTATTAAAAATATAGAGAAGCCACCATGGTTGGTTTGGCCCAAAGACTTCATGAGAAACAGGCCAACACATACAAATATTTAGTTAATTTTGTAAACCATCTATCAAGCATGCTTAACGGATCTTTGCACGTCAAAATCTTGAACTTTTTCACATTCACCATATTCAAGATGAGGAACGGTAAGCCCATGCTTGCTTATTAGAGAAATTGAATACTTGCTTTGCAGAAGTGCGCAAAGCAATCATTTCAAACACTGGAGCTGCAGCAGAAGCCCATTGCCGAATTGATGAGTTGGTAACTCAACTTAATGAAGGCGTCCCAAAGATAGCTACACAAATGCTGAACAATTTGGGATTCTCAAGTCAGTGGAAACAGGATCTCACTAACCACTGCATCAGACTTGAGACACAGTATGATTATGTTGCAGCCAATACAGAAAACCTTCTCCAACAGGGTCAAGATTCAAGAAAAACCCTTAGAGAGTTGGAGGAAAGATATGTCAATTTGGAAAATTATATATGAACCAAATTTTCAGCTACGCAGAGAGATATCGAAGCTTTAGCCCAGTTACCTCTTACTACAGTAGAACAACCGGATAATTCAGATATCAAGGCTAAATTAGCCAGCATATGGTCAAGTATTATTTGAACTTTGTACTTCCAATACAATTTTATTTAATGAGAAAACCATTATGGAGAGTCAACTGGAACTTGCTAAAACAAGGATGTCAAGAATGTCAGAAAAAATGAAGGCACTTTTGGCCTGAGTGACATTAGCTGAAGCAGATCTCTCTCAAGCCAACAAGGAAATGGAGTATCTTAAGACTAATAGTTGCAAGTGTGCAACCAGTCTGGGGGGAGGGGAGGTTGATGAAGCAGCTCTAAAGGCTTTTCAAAGTGCACTTAAGAAGCCACATCAGTCCCAAATTCAGAAAACAGAGTCAAGTGATTCAGATGATTATCATGAGGCAGATGAAGATTATGGGATGGATGTATCAAATACACGAACCATTCCATGAGTTCTTACTTCTATGCTCACTCCAAGTCATTCACAGCATCCCATTCTTCCCAAAGGTTCCCCAAGTCAGTCAAACTTAAGAAGAGAAAAAGCCTTGTCAGATATTCACCTTCTTGACTTATGGGAAAGAATGTTGGAGGTATTAGTGCTCCTGAATCTGCTACCATGGTTGGCCCATCTCCTGCCCAATCTTTGAATAATATTGTGGTTATCAACGATATGAGTACCCACAGAGAAAAGACCTTAGGTGGATTATCAATGGAATCCTAACTATTGGAAAAATATGGTTTATAACCAAAATTGGCTTAATAAGGTAATAACTAATAATAGGATTACTCCAACTTCTTGGCCAAATTTGGGGTGTTTGTCACCACACAGGTCTGAAGCCACTAAGGTGAGAAGATATTACTTGATGATAGGGTGCAAATTAACCAATCATTACCACATGAGTCTGACCACCGCTGAGGTGAGAAGATTTTACTCGACAATGATAGGGTGCAAATTAACCAATCATTACCACACAAGTCTAACCACAGCCAAGGTGATTAGATTTTACTTGATGATGATAGGGTGCAAATTAACTAATATTTACCACATGAGTCTGACCACCGCCGAGGTGAGAAGATTTTACTTGATGGTGATTGAATACAACTCATCAAATCATTACCACACAGATTAGTCTTTCCTCAAAAAATTTATCTTCAATCTGATAGGCCAAAAACCTATATTCCCATATTTGGACGACTCATTCTTATATACTGTAGCCTCGAATACCCATGGCCTCAAAATTTGAACTAGTTTAAATAGGAAATACTAGTATTGAGAAAAGGACCTTTTTTGGTTTTGCCCCACTTGAACAATAAAAAACTTTAAAAAAGCGTTATTTATTACGTTATTTATAAGTAAATCTCTCACTTTAACAAAAAATTTGTGGCATCCGTCGGTGGATCCCACAAACTGGTACTCACTACAGGGGTCACCCTGAATACTTTGATAAGTATTAAAACAATGGAGGCTGTAAACGTGAGCAGCTCTTCTGAATCGCGATTAGTTGCACTTGAGAAGCAACTATCCAGCTATTTATCCCGTCTCAAAAAGCTAGAGCAACGGCCATTCAAATTACCTATAAAGGAAAGATACACCCTGGGTTAAGGGAGCATTGCTTCCTTTTTGTACGTCTATGAAGCTGCAATGGATGGCGCCACTGATAAGCATAAAGTTCAGTACATTCTTCCCTGTTTAAGCCGCAAAGCCCAAGAGTTGATCGTTCATCACCTAGATCCTCAGCACACCTGGCCAGATGTTAAGAAGGCCCTCTTGGCTGAATTCAGATCCAATCAGAACTTATAAAGTGAAAAAAGGCTTTCATGCGCCTTGCCATGTATGAGGGTGAAACTCTCATTAGTTTTGCTGAGCGTTTCTATCTCACTGCTCAAAGGCTGGCTACGTCTAGCCTTCTTACCCTGGATGATGCTATCGCCGCCATATTAACAGGGTTAGCATCATAACCCTCTCTCGCCAGGCATATCATATCAGTGAAACGCCACTTTACAACCTTCCGTGATATAAAAGAGGCTTTGCTAGACGTCGCCCATATTCATTTAGGTGAGCTGCGGCCTATTGAACCGTTGGAAGTGAGGCCACCTGTGCCTATTCTCCCAGAAAAACCTGCCTCTTTGGTGCAACTTAAAATGTACATCTCTCGTTTATGTAAAGCGGAGATCCCTACTGTGGTTTCTCCTTCAGCTCAGCCAACAAGTGTGCGCCCTAAGGGTATATCCTCCAGAACTACTGGGGTTGTGAAAATGCTGGTTAAAGCAAAGCTAATTACCCAACCTCTCATGGCTGTCACTCCTACTTCAATTGCAGCTTAGCCCATGGTTGAGAATACCACTGAGGCCAACTAAGAGAGGGGTTACGATGATGTTGGGTACTATTTATTGGGAGCTCCCGCGGAAATGGAGGTCCCTGATTGCCTAAACGCCGAAGTAGTAGATGAAACCACCATACCTGAGGATACCTACCTCCACCAAGTTATAGGTTGTATGGCGATGATTGACACAGCCAGCGATGCTGATCAGCTCCTATCAAGCTTAATTCGCCCTTTACAGCGAGGGCATACCATGCATTCTATTCTGGAGACTCACCCTGAGACCGCACGCAAATTAACCTCAACTTTTCATCTCAAGGAGGTCTTAGCGTTGTCAGCCAACTTTGGAAGCACACTTACCAAGGTTGAAGTAGTTGTTCACAAAGTCCAGGTGATGTCTTTTTTGGATACAGGTTCTCCAGTGAATGTAATATCATCTCAGCTGATTAAAAAGATTAAATTGATTCCTGACTTAGATTATATCAAGGAGTTTGGAACTGCGGGCCCAAACAACACCCGCGCCCTTGGTGCTTATTCCTCTCTTACCATACGCGTTGGGAAACTTATCCTATCGGCCCCCGCTGTGGTTTTAGATAATAACTCGCATGATATGCTCATAGGTACTCAGTTTATGATCAAATATGAAGGCATCATCAACATGAAGCAAGGGTTCCTATCTTTAATGAACTACAAAGTTCCATTAGTCTTATCCAACAAAGAACTCATCAAGAATGACTACACCTGCCTGGTTGAATACCCCTTTTCCACTTTGTCTTTACATTATGTCACTTCTGGGCGCAACACTAAGAAGTTGCCCAATTCAGTGGAGGCTAGTGATGGTATTCCATTTTATGCGGCAGATGAGGTGGTGATTAAGCCTGGTGAACAACGAGTGGTTGACACGAAAATCACGCTCCAAATCCCACGCCACTGCTTATTACATCTCTTAAGCATTGACAGAGTTAGCCCTTTTGAGCCTCGGGTAATGCCTGGCGTTTTAGACACAGCCTATCAGAGGCCTATTACTCTACTGTTGAGAAACCTCACTAAAAAGGACATAATTGTAAAAAAGCACCAGGAGGTGGGCCGAGGGTTTTTACTTCCTGTGGAGGAAGTTAAAAAAATCCACTCTATTGGCTCTATGGCAAATTTAGGCCTGCCCACAGATAACCTGGTATGTACCTTGCTGAAAATCCACATTTCGGATGAGCTGACTGCAGATGAATTGGAGAAAGTGCATACTCTTCTGGATATGTATAGTGATATATTTTTGAAGTCGGACAATGATTATGGCCACATGAAGGGCTGGTGCCATTCCATCAATGTGGGTGATGCCCATCCCATTTGGTCAAACCTTATCGTAAGTCAAAGGTGGAGGAGCAATAAATGAGGATGGAACTCACGCAGTTATTAGATGCGGGGTTATTAGTTCCTTCACAAAGCCCTTGGTCCTCCCCCTTTTGCTAATTAAGAAGAAAAATGGAAGTCGTCAGATAGTTATGGACCATCACAGGTTAAACAATATTATGAAAAAGGATAGCTATCCTATTTCATGCATTGACGATGCCCTGGCCCAGCTATCAGGCTCAAACTTTTTCTCTGCCATGGATTTGGCCAGTGTTTATTGGCAAAATGATCTATCTCCTCAAGATTAAGAGAAATGCGCGTTGATATTCAGTGAAGGTCTTTTCCAACCCATGCGATTACCTCAAGGGTTGTGTAATGCACCTGCCTCTTTCCAGCGTGCGATGAATCACATTTTGCAGGATCTCAAGTTAACCTGCGTTATTGTCTACTTAGATGACATTACCGTATTCTTGAAGTCCTTAAACAAACACCTTGATCATTTGAAGGAAGTATACCAACGCTTATGACGCTCAACCAATAAATTAAAACCTTCAAAGTGTACCTTTTTCCAAAAGAAATTAAACTTCCTCAGACATACCATTTCTTGAGAGGGTATCCAACCCATACAAGACAAGGTTGAAGCGATTGCCAGAATGCCACCCACCAAAAACCTACAGGATATACAGGTTTTTAAGGGATGATAGGGTATTACCATCAGTTCATCCATAAGTTTGCCCAACTCAGCGAGCCTCTTGTTCATTTACTAAAAGAGAATATTTCTTTTCAATGGGGCACTGAACAGAAGTCTGCCTATGAAACAATGAAATTGCTGCTACAAAAGCGGCCTATCCTAAGGCATCCCAAATATGGAAAACTGTTTATCTTGTTTACAGACGCCTCAGACTACGCCATCAGGGCCATCCTAGCCCAATTAGATGAAAAAGGGGTAGACCATCCTGTCTCATATTTTAGTAAGATGCTATCAAAGGCCCAACGCAACTATAGTGTTACTGAGAAGGAGTGTCTTTCCATTCTACTAGCAGTGAAGCATTACTGCCCTTTCCTGTATGGGACCTCTTTCACTGTGATTACGGACCACTCATCTTTAAAATGGTTGCAAAACATGAAGGACCCTACGGGGCGGTTTTTTTTATTAGGGCTCTAAAGCTCCAGCATTACAATATGAAGATTGAACACCGCGTTGGAACCCGCCATATGAATGTTGATGGGTTAACTCAGCTGCTCATTCTCCACCTAGATAATAGTAAAGCGGAGCGGCTGTATGATCTTCTAATGATCCCAAACGACTGGGAAGATGGGGATGAGCCTGTACAGAGGATGTTGGCCTGGCACTCCCATAACACAAAAGTAGAAAGTGGAAAATTGTATAAACAAGTGGGGGCGAAATTGTTGCCTTACCTATGACCCTTGGAACGTGTACCTGTTATCTTGGAAGCTCATTCAACTTTAGGCCATGGAGGAGTAAAGAAAACCTATGAGTGGATCAAGGATTGGTACTTTTGGGAGGGAATTATGGAAGCCATCATTGAAGTCTTGGATGCTTGCCTTACGTGTAAGAAGCAGTCTCAATTTAAGACTAGATACCAATATCATCCAACTACCCCACAACAGCCATTCCATACCATGAGCTTGGACGTAGTAGGGCCGCTATTTCAAACCACCGGTGGAAACAGATATATTTTGGCAGGCATTGACCACTTCACGAAGTGGGTTGAAGCTGTGGCGTTGCTGGCCCAAACTGCTAGGGCCACTGCCACCTTTCTTCATCAGAATATTTTCACTCAACATGGGCGCCCTCAAGTAATACTCTGTGATAACAGGAAAAATTTTACATCCAGAGTAATCAAAATCTTGGCTGCTTCCATGGGAGCCCAGCAACTATTCTCACCTCCATATAACCCATCAACTAATGGTATGGTGGAGTGAGCAAATGGTACTTTGGTTTCTATCTTACGGAAAATGGCCTTATCTGATCTCCTTCATTGGGATCATTATCTCCCTAGCGCTCTCATGGCTTACCAAATTAGCTATCATCAGATTTTAAAGATGTCCCCTTTCCGAGTTTTGTATGGCAGGGAACTGGCATACCTGCTCTTCTAGTTAAGGATATCTTCTCTAGAGGAGAGGAGCCTGAGAAATCCATGCGAAGGTTAGCTAACCGCATCATTCAGCTTCAATCAGAGGCTATGACCAACTTAGCAAAACGGTTACTAAGGAAGGCCAAGCTGCCAATGAGCTCCTTTACCCTCTTTCCAAGTGTCGGATATGGTTTAATATTACCACAATAGCATAACTCCACGTACTGGAAAACTTTGATCAATCTGGGAGGGGCCATTTACCATCATGTATAAGAGGAAATGAGTATTTTATAAAGTCTTTGGCTACAGGAATTACCATAAACTGGGTACTTGGCCGCTTCATATGACCCTACAGCCCTCTCAACATTCTTGAGGGGGGCAATTTCAGATATTCACCTTCTTGACTTATGGGAAAGAATGTTGGAGGTATTAGTGCTCCCAAATCTGCTACCATGATTGGCCCATCTCCTGCCTGATCTTCCAATAATATTGTGGTAATCCACAATATGAGTACCCACAGCGAAAAGACCTTAGGTGATTATCAATGGAATCCTAACTATTGGAAAAATATGGTTTATAACCAAAGTTGGCTTAATAAGGTAATAACTAATAATAGGATCACTTTGACTTCTCAGCCAAATTTGGGGTATTTATTACCACATGGGTCTGACCACCACCAAGGTGAGAAGATATTACTTGATGATAGGGTACAAATTAACCAATCATTACCACATGAGTCTGACCACCGCTGAGGTGAGAAGATTTTACTCGATGGTGATTGAATAAAATTCATCAAATCGTTACCACACAGGTCAGTTTTGCTTAAAAAAATTTATCCTCAATCTGATAGGCCAAAGAACTATATTCCCTAATTTGGATGACTTAGCTTTATATAATTTAGCCTCAAATACCTATGACCTCAAAATTTGAAGTAGTTTAAATAGGAAATAATAGTATTGAGAAAAGGACCTTTTTTTGGTTTTGCCCCTCTTAAACAATAAAAAACTTTAACAAAGCGTTATTTAATACTTTATTTATAAGTAAATCTCTCACTTTATTAGAATAATTTGTGGCAATTGTCGGTGGATCCCACATGCCTCTCCAATTAGGGACTCAGGCAGAGATGACTTCAAACCACTTAACTTGCCAAAATCTTATAAAGATGGCAATGTATACTCTTTCTTGAAGCTATTTGAGAAGGCTATGAGAGGAGCATCCAATCATGAAAAGGTGA